>LJIJ01000378.1:0-129371 GCA_001718145.1 Orchesella cincta
AACAACACTTGCAAAAAAGTATTTATCAATGCCAGCTACCTCGGCTTCAGTTGAAAGACTTTTCTCTACTGCTGGATCCGTCATTCGATGCCGCCGTGCAAGACTGAAAATCTCAACAGCAGAAAAACTACTGTGCTATCAAGACTTTCTTAGGAATGGGCTTTAATATTGTACCGCGTCATCTTCATAAATACTTACATTCGCGAATGTTCTCTGTCATATTTGATGATTAACTACCTAGTCATATACCAGTTAGCATTATATCCTTTCCAAATGTCAATTAAGAATGTCTACCAAAATATCTACTTGTAGTTTAGTATTGTTAGTATTGTTAACAGACGTCTGTTTTAAAAATTCAGTGTAAACAAAAAGTGGATAATTGGTATTGGTACAAAAATGGTGTTCAGAAATTTGGATAAGGTATTTTATTGTTGTTTGTTACTCTCCGTCTGTAGTAATTTAGGACTTTAGGACTAAAAATTAACTATCAACAGACGCGTCTGTTTGTATAGAAGCTATCAAATAAAAATGTTTCATCGATGACTGTGCTATAATAATGACAGAAATGTTTTGCATTTGTGTTTTCGCTGTAATTACTCAATTTCGTGTACCATAAAAGAATTTCTTCTGCATCATACGGCTATTTCTAACGTTATGCGTTCAACTTATTTCTGTGATTCAATTGGCATTGGTATACAAAAAACCAATCGCTATTGGTAAACACCCGATTGTGATAAAATATAATTTCTTCACGATTAACAAAACGCGTTTGTTAGGGAAGATAGAATCGGTATAGAAGGTTAAAGTTAATCCCTGTTTACTGAATCAAGGCATAACTTAAACTCCATTTATTATAATTTACCCTGGCCCACCGCGACCCTCCACATTCATTGGCCCACTTGGACCCTGGCCCACTGGACCCTCAAACCTCAATGCGCTCACATTGGACCCTGGCCCACTGGACCTCCACTTTCATTGGCACCACTTGGAGGCCTGGCCCCACTGGACGCCTTCACTTCCACTTGGGCCACTTGGACCCTGGCCCACTGACCCTCCACTTTTCATTGGCCCCACTTGGGACCTGGCCCACTCGGACTGCAAATTCATTGGCCCACTGGACCCTGGCCCACCCTGGACCCTCCACTTTCATTGGCCCACTTGACCTGGCCCACTGGACCCCTCACTCAATGGCCCACTTGGACCCTGGCCCACTTGGACCCCTCTCCAATTCATGGCCCACTTGGACCCTGGCCCACTGGACCCTCCAAACTTCCATTGGCCCACTTGGACCCCTGGCCCCCACTGGACCCTCCACTTCCATTGGCCCACTTGGAACCCTGGCTCACCTGAGCCCTCCGCTTTCATTGGCACCACTTTGGACCCTGGCCCACTGGAACCCTAAACTCAATGCCCACTTGGACGCCCTGGGCCACTGGACCTCCACTTTCATTGGCCCACTTGGACCCTGCCCACTGGACCGTGGTCCAAGTGGGCCAGTGGGCCAGATGGAGCCACAACAATTGAACCCTGGCCCACTGGGTCGCTGCCCATCTTGCTATGCACTGACAAACCCGGTGAGCTTCAGGAACGATGATATGATGTGTATGGATGTACATTGTGAAAATAAAACATTGTACCTAAGAAAGATGCTGTCATAACTTGATCGGACATTAAGACCATTAATTCCAGTGACTATTTAGAGCAGGGAATAGCATGATTAAAACGCAGCAATAATTGAATACTGGCTGACCAGATGGCCGGACGACGCTTAACGCCAATTTGGACGAGAGAACTTTGAGTAGCCAATCGGGGCCGACGTCTTATAAGATGCACCGCACAACGCATAAAATTAAAATTATGCTTGCCAACCGGTCCGCTTTGGTAACCCTTGTGTGATTGTAAATTTGAGTTACCAAACTGGGACTGCGTCTTTAGTGGACAAAACCTACATGCCATAGGATCAAAAGAATGTGGTTGGTATCCGGTACTCCCGGCCCGGTGAGCATGGTTGGTTCAAAATGGAGTAGTACCCAAAGTTCTGCTTGGTACCGAGTCACGGTGGGACTCGATCGATGGCTAATCCCCTGGTAATGAGGGAAGTTTGTCCTACTTTTGTTTGGGAACACGTGGTGAGCTGTGATGTGCAGTTCTCCTCTATCATTCACATAATCCTTTTCTCTCGTGCCGATCCCGTACGCATCTGAACTGAATAATATCCTACAAGTGTATATCTAATTTCCTTTTTAATGTATTCTTTTCTGGGGTTATAAGCAGTCGCTTGCCTGCTTGGGAAAGCCAAAACTATGAATAATGTTGAACGGAGAGTAGAACTTGGAATTGTGGCGCATGAGGGATGCGATTGGCGCTGATTATGACTCTTGTGACTTTGCGTTTCGTGGGAATTAATAATAGTTTTTCCATATCTATGGTTTTATATGCTATGGACGATGTAACAATAATAAGGTGCGTTAGAATAATATAGGATGGTGTGTCCCTTTAGGGCTTCCATCCCTCGTACTTAATGCGATATGGTATGTTTAGGCATCGATGTTACTGCACCTTCGACTACTAAGCGGCTTACCTTTAGTCTGGTGATATTCATTTAGGCCAGCCCTCCGAACGAAACTCGGAGTGAAATGATACGTATGGCGAGAGTAAGTGTGAGAAGTAAAAGTCGAATTGTCCCAGAACGCAAACTTGAAACTATCAAATATGCAAATGGAAGCTATGCACCCCCCATCCACTGCTGTGAATGAATGTATTTCACTGGAACTTATACGATCATCTTACCAGGCAGGTAACGCCCGGGTATCAGCTTGCGTCTGAATACGCCATCGGAATACACCTTATCGTGTCATAGACCGGATACTAAATGGTAGGCTCTCCACTCTAAACTATGTGATTAAGGTTATCATCAAATCAGACGAGCATTAAATTACGATGCGAAGTATTATATGGATAAGGAATTGGTCTAGTCAATTTTTCCGTTGCAATAGCGTGCTATTACATCGCCTACGACGTGTTTTTGGCGGTTGTGTATAGTATGGAGGTATATATGAGATTGATGATGCTACTCCCTTGTTTCGTAGCAAGCTACCAGAGGGCCGTCCAATAATACACCATGTATCCAGACATGAATGCCTGTCGAATCTGTCGAGAGACGTTTTCATTTTAACGGGCAATAGGAAGGCATGCTTTTTGCGGATATGAAGAATGGATGAAATTAAGGGTAACGCAGATCAAAAAAATATAGACTTGTTCGCCAAGATCCAGCTGATCAGAATATTGTATTTCTCACATCTCTGCCCAACAACCAAGGTTTTAACGCATGCAGCGCTTTTCGGCTGCGTTCTTTTCCGGTCTTAGACTTCTGATCTGCGCCGCCCGTGCCTGTTTATGCAGTGGAATACCTACTCATCAAGGCCACGACAACTATACAACTCACGCTTTCTTCATACATAAGTTAGGAACCAGCAACCGTATACAGTATGTGTTCCATCTCAGGGAAGTCAAGTCCAGAGCTCAAGATCTTGTTTAAACCAGAACCACAGTTTTTTTTTACTTCAGCCTAGTTAATGCGAATCACTCGATCGGAGACGGATTTGGTTTTGGTGTTCTGCTAACCTGCAACTGAACGCACATAGGGTCTGTAGCGCAAAAGAGAGTTAGTGCAAATTTGAAAGTTCAGAAGCGAAGTGAATCCATCCATGTGCTAGACATTTTACCGAAATGATAGGCAAAGAAAAATGTACACTCATGAACCAAAACCTATATATACATGATGGCGATTTGGTTTTACCCAAGTCAACTAAATGGTTGTGTGGTAGTCGAGGCAAGACAACAAAGTTGAGAAAAATGTGTTGGTAATAGAAAGGAAACGAGACGGAAAGACGGGAAAAAATCGTCAGATCATTAATTTCCCTCAATCATCTCATTTAAAAATTCCTTGGCTTCACTACCGCCATCCCTCTTGTTTTTTTATGTGGGCAAAAATAAATGAAAGATAAGATATGGAAGATATACGATTACCTAGAAATTGTGTGACTTCAGAGAAAGAGAGATGTGAGCGGGCCTGTCGTTATATATTATCGTGTGTACACAAATTCCCATTTCCAATACAAGCAGTAAATTCCAGCATAAGCAAACAACGGTAGAGGAAGATGAGACTGCATATATATTTCAAAGGCTGATGAATGTACCTAAAGCTGTGTAAGAAAAACTAGGGTAACTGCCATTTATCGTTTTTTGCTGCTACTACCATGAAACTTTTCTCTTTTCACCTAAAACCTACTCTACAACTATATATATAACATTCACATTCACTCTCAACTAGCATGGTAATGATGTAACCTTGCTGAAAAGTTGTGTTTTTCTTAAGTGAATCTGACGATGGGAAGTGCAGAAGAGGAAATTTCCCATTATTTCACAGGCTCTCAAAATGACTCGACATATCAGCATCACACCACCCAACACGCAATAAAGCATCCGAGATATCGATATACAGAGAAGGAAGATTTTTTGCTGACTTTATATAAGTAACATCTCTGTTTCTCCTTTGAAATTCAGGGCTAGTAGAACATGTAGTCAGCCGATTCCATCAGGATGCTGAACAGAACTGATGCTACCAGATTGTTATTAATGAATAAAGATTTTTCTCAATGAAATACGTAGTTAGCCACTTTTGTGAAAACTTTTATTCCCAGAAAAACCGTCTGCACTAAATTCGCTAGCGGAAGAAGTAGAATGGAACGAATTTGTAAAGTTTTTCAGTTCTTTCTTTCGTTTCTATAGTATGCCTGTATTGATTAAGCTCAGCTTGAAACATCGGACACTTGAACTTGGAAACAACTACTAGAAGCAGATAGCTTCAAGAAGTTTTTGTAGGCTTCTTATAATTAGCCCATTATTCTTATGCTTCATTTGCAATGTTTCATTTATAGATAGATATGACAAACTGACCAGGATTAACGCAGAATTCATTTCTGAAAATAAAACATTGGAACATGAAGGATGCTACGTAATGGAAAAAACGTAAATTACTTCATTTTCTTACTACCAATCGCTTATGGACCAGTTACTACGAAAATCAGGGGCAAAGTTAATGGCAATGTATTCTACATTGAATTCATGTATTTAAATTGACTTAAATTTGAAGTAATTGCTTCTTTTACTGCAGAGTCTGCTGCAGACACTACTTGTAACTAGAGCTCATTGCCCAGTTAGCCATTACGCAAGAGATAGAATACGAAGGTCCGTATCACTATCCAAATAATAAATCCATAATAAGCATTTCAATTCAATTGCAAATGTTCAATTATAATCTGTTGAAGTTTTTTAACCCGAAAAGCTAGACTGCTTCTATGAACTGTTTAATCATTCTTGTGCTGTGGTTGCCTGAGGTTTTCTTTATTTCCTGGCTTTAGCCTTGGAAAGTTATCTGCAAATTTCTAATAACCACACGAATTTAAACAAAATCCCATCATGATAAAATGTATGTATAATCCAATGTTAGAATAGTATCGAATTGTGAAGAATGTAACTTGTCAAAAACGACTTTTGGTTTTCCAATTTTAAAATGATTGTTTTTGTATGTTTTCAAGCACGTCTGTAGTGTGTGTATTCATTCATATATATCCTTACTTACACGACAATCTTTCTTGATACATGGGAATCCTTCATCGTCAGCAAATAAAAGGAAGATTTACAAACCCAGAAATAAGAAGTGACTCGGATTTTTTTGCTTTAGTGTGTAGAATGTTTTTTGTTGCACGATCAACAATGCTCACCGTAGTATTACAAAATCCATGAAATACACAGGATAAAATGTATATCCCTCATCCTCTCTCGTCTCCTTCAACATCCCAATCAACAACCAAACAAGAAATTGCATACATAGATATCTAAGTGGGGTTATAAGCCAAAGCAACTTCATTGGCTTGCATATGGTGTAGCCTCCAAAGAAAATAAGCTAGTTTACTTGTTCGAGTGAAGTGAGCGAATTGCAACAGGATTTTCTTCTTGATTCATTCCATCTCCATTCTCTCTCTCTCAGTATGAATAAGCAAAGGAACTAAACCAAACCCAAGACTTGGATGGCTCAAGCTATCTTACGCTCTACAAATTTTGTTGGATTACAAGATATTCCAAATAAGTAAATGCAATACAATTCTTTCTCTTACAGCGAAAACTTGTTTCAAATATAATACACAGGATCTACAATTGACTGACAGATCTATTTTACCCAATTCAACAATATAACACAATACCCCAGGATAGTGTTACATTTCTAGTAAAAGTATATCAGCACAAAAAATGGGAGCAGAGAACTAAGAAAAGAGAGAAAATGGAGGAGGAATGATACATACTTAGAAATGAAAAGAATATCACATGCAGTATTTTTAGGCCTCTCCATTCTTTACCATTATTTGCCCACTTTTCCACCTTTATGTCTGCTCAAATAGGGTAGTAGTATAAGTGTGTGTTTGTATGTTGGAACATTTCACAAAGAGAGGGCAAACCGAGAGATAGAGATATCGAATTCCCCTCCTCCTGTTTTCGTCCTCTTTTCTTCTACGCAACTAAACTCTTCTTCGTCTTCGTTGCTCCTTGAAGCTTTCGAAAAGCAATTCAAAGTTCAGTCATGAAATGGATTCATGGGGATCCTCCAACAAACAGGAGTAGCCTGTTGTAAGTAGTTTTATACGTAATTGCAAGCATTACATTTATATACAGGGTTTTATAATACACATATATATCTCTATATACCACTACGATTCTTGCATTCTAAACCAATCTAATCCTGTCTTGGTGAGCTCAAAAAAGGAATCTAATTCAGGGAACTGATCCAAAGGAACTGGGCGAGATGGAAGCAAATAAGATTCTTATTTTTTACACAATGTACGAGTTTACGGGGAAAAGGGGATTCAAATTTGGGAATATGTTTCGATTCAATAGTTTCACTTTTACTCTGTTGGTGGTTGATACCCATATCATCCAGTGAGATCCATGTTTTCCTTGGAAATATAATACCTATCACCATCATTCACCTATACGTTCATGATAAAACTCTATTCAGATTCTGGCATCCGTCAATAACCAATATACCACCACTAGTTGGAATTGTATTGTGTGTAGAAAGACAGACACAAAAGTATATCAGCCTGGTATAAACTTTTTTTGGACGAGATTTTTGTTCTGTCTTTCAAAAAAAAGAAAGGGGAATCATGCGAACAAATAGTGCATATTGTATCTCATGTGATGTCTCGATTTCTCTGTAATATCATCATGTAATGTATGTAATACAGTGGAGAAAGGACTCTAGTAGTCTTTCGGGAGAAATAACAGGAGAAAAGCTGAAAATAAGTAAAAGAAGATAAAGAGGAAAGACCAAGAATGGATCAATTGTTATAAGGGAATTCATGAAGTAGTGAGGTAAGTAAGGCAAAGTAAAAGCATAAAATACGGGTCATACATTCAGATTTTGTATAAGAGCTCCGTTGTTCTCGTTCCAAGTAATATGATATTGATACAATGTGTGTGTTGTATGGATGTATAGATGATACACCCTAAAAACGACCTTCTTGTCGTTCCACACACATGTTAAATTCACTTGTCTGTACATGTAGGCATGCATTGAATTGGAAAGAATAATGTAAAAAAAGTGACGAGAAGGGTAAAAACGGGAACGAATCATCCATCCATCTATATAGACTTGAATACGAAGACATGCAACCCCAACTATGTGCATTTATATATACTCAAGAAACTTGCTGGTGTCTACTGGTCCATACAAAAATACTCTATTGGATTTAGATTTTCTTATTCTCCTCTCTTAACAGCTTTTCCCTACTTTCTCACACTTTCGCCGCTTTCTTCCCTCTACCTTCGTTTTCCGTCATATCCAAAAATAGATAGCGAACCGCCCGTACTGACTTACAATTTCAAAGTAGGTACGTATGTGCGAGGATAATGCAATCTGCTTATAAATGCTTTACTCTTTTATGTACATTTTAAAAAGTGAATACACACACATCCTCTTATCTAAAAGAAGCGTGCAGTTTGTATGGCCTCGGTTTTTCTTTTTTTTATTCTTGTTTCAAAAGTATCATTTATAAAACATGTCTGTCAGTTGGGCTCCATACTTGATTGTGGTGTATGGGGGAGAGAAAAGTATGTTGCGACTAAAAAATCTAGTGGTTCCTTTTATTCTCAACCTTTCTTTCGTTTTTACCTTTACAGCTGTGAAAGAAAAAACAGGTTGTCGGTGTGAGAATAACCGATACTGGTCTGGTTTGCTCTTGGGTGTTGGTTAGATTGCTAAGTTTTTGCAAGCCAAAGAGCAGGTAAAGGTAAAAAGAGCTGCAAGATACATAACCGCTACAGCCAAAACCAGCACCTTTTGTATATTACTCTCTTACACACTGACAAATTCTCCTTACAAATTCTCCCATCAACGCGATATCTCTCTTGTGAAAAGTTTTCCTTTTTCTTACTTTTTCTCCTACTCCACTTGTTTCCACTAACATTCCGCTTCATATGATTTTGGTTGAGAAAAATGTACTTGTGCTAGCAAGTTTTGTAGTATCATCCGGAAAGTTTTGTAATGTACTGGGGAACACATTACATATCATATGGGCACCCACTCAGACATCAATGTACATTTTGCAACTCGGTCGTATCTTCCATTCCACATTGCCTGCCTACTATCGTCATCATCCTCTGTTTATTTCTTGGAAAAGGTTAAGAGTTGAGTGAATGTGAATGGGCCTTAAATAAAAAACCAGAGTCGTTTTTGGATTGCTGTATTTACAGCCAAGATTCGATATCTAGACAGGAAGAAGAGGAATGACCTGGTTTAAGCAGAGAACTAGCCTGGAAGGAAGGAAGAAGAAAGAAGAAGAGTGAAATAGAAGATGTCAGATTTAGGTTTGTCCACCCAGCCAAACATTACTTACTTACGACACATACATACCCATACTTTTACTTGTCGTTGGAGAAATATTGCGTTACGTACATTAAGATATACCTACTACTACAACTACTACACATCAAGAAAGATACGCACACCACGACCCACATGATATTTTTAAGGGTGAGGGAATGTAAGGTTGAAAAAGTTTTGGAACTTGGAAAATTGGAAAGCAGGCCATGTCACGCTGCCGCTCTTTCTCTTTGCTTGTGTACTAGCATATCCCAACAACAAACTTACGTAGTTCTTATTGTATATTTTCACAAGCTTTTTATCTGGAAAAATAATATATATCTTTCCTGACTTGGTTCGACCAAAGACCTCTCCGCCCGTCCATTTGTCTACCGATAAAACTAGTGGCAAAAGTATGAAAAGCAATGTGAACTTTGTGGATTTAGATCATGCATCTGCTCGCTCCTTTCTCAGCTTCAACTCACCACTGTTTTAAGGAGATCGGCTCAGATTAAAAAGTTGGTGGAGAATGGGGCGATATGATGCAGCTGGTGCTATGGCTGATGATGATGATCATGATGATGATATACTATTCTACACCACACTGACATTTTTCCTCGTAGCATGCAAGCCAGTTCTCTTGGAGGAGTTTGAAAACATATATTCCTAGAAGCTTGTCTATTGAGATACTTGTTCTTGAGTAAGAACTACGAACGCATAATATATTGCGGCAACTTCTTCTCACACATGTACACCCTGAAAACTGTGGAGATGAGTGGAGGAGCAGAGAATTCTGGAGATGTTGCTGCTGATTGTATGGTTTTCCGTTCTCAACAACCAAACTAAACTTTTTCCTAGAGTAGTAGAAGCCATGTCGTGTTTTGTATTTGTATTGAAGAAGAAAACAAAAAAAAGTACGGATAATAATATATAGTCACTTTCTCCCTTTGACTCAATAAAGTATACTCAGTTGCTTTATTTCGAATATGGATTTATATCTCAAGTAAACTGATTGTGTGAAAATGAAGAAGAAGGAGATGGAACAAAAAGAAAGTCAATGCTTGCTTGCTTATCGTTATTAAAGCAAACTACACTTTTCTTTTCTTTATTTTAACTTACTCTTTCAGAAACAGACAAGAACAAGCAAAAAAGAGTAGCTCTTTACACAAAACTAATAGAATTGTGTGTGTGCTGTAAGCTTTTTTTGCTGCTCCTCTTCTTTTTCTGAAGCTTTCTCTGTAGATAACACTGTAATAAGCCCACTTCTAACGCAAAGATCAATGAAAGCAAGAAAAATGTATTAAGAACGAAACAAACGGAGGAAATTTGCAGTAAATCAAAAAAACAAGTGCAAAGGCAACAGGCTTAGCCAAAGAAAATGTGCGTAATGCCATGTTATTTTATGGAATATTAACTCAATTACGAAAACTGTAACTACACATGAATCAAATTCATACGCAAGTATAACTATAATCGAGTAAAGACAGGGAGAAGTTTGCAAAGAAATTTATTTTTTCTTGGTATTTCCTTCAGCTGTGTGCTCTGCTCTTTGATTACGCAGTGATGGGATGTGGATTTGAGAACTTTTGATTAGCTATTCCATAATTCCATACATGTTTGATGTTGGAGAATTGGAATTTTCTTGCATTATGTTTTTTTGATGAACACTGGCTTGGCTGAATAATAATTATTTTATTTTATTTTTGCTTTTGATTAATCTGTGTAATTGGAATTTGTATGTGGATTGAATACAGTGAGTTGGGAAATCGATAAATCAAGTAACAAAGGCTATCTGCCCATTTTATGTCATTGAAAATGGAATACAAAACTTTTCAAAACATATCAATTTCAGTGTAAATACTGCATTAGAAATTGATTGCATGAATTTTAAATTTAGTTTAATGCAAAGATTAAAAGTGAATAGGAATTCTGTATAAATATTTAACCATTTTAATTACAAAGAGGCGTCACCAGCAAGCTATTTGACGTTTCTCATTATGACAGAACAATACGATTATGGTCAGTGATGTGATGAAGGAAAAGGAAGTGAAACTACTTCAATATAATTCATTTCTGCCTTGAGTGGCATTAACCTATTAATTCTTTATTGTCATTTGAGCATCGTAACCCGTTTCCATAATGCAATAAACCCACCCATTCCCAAGACACGCTGTTCTAGCCTTTGTGACACGAAAGGTAATTATATAATGCGTATCATATATGCATATACATACTTCAATTTCATTCCTTCTTCAATAAGCTATAATATGCAATACATTTACTTATGACTTGACTGGTTTTGACTTGTTTGGAAGTATCAACCTCCACCATCCTCCAGTTGACATTCAGTGACGGGAATATGCTTCTAGCCGTGAGACAATGCTATTTATCTTTCATGATGATGACATTGATGACAGGACAGAAGTGGAGTTGAGTTGATGTGGCAAGGAAGTGAAGTCTCCCTTTTCATCCTGTTAATACACATTCACCAGGATGTGATGACGATGACCTCTCCTTCCATTCCACCCAATGCTTGTCTGTTGTTGGACTTATAAGTAAAATGGTTGAGTGATGAAACCATTATGCAAGCTAATTAAATTAAGCCAAAGCGAAGCCTCCATTATACAATAAGGTACTGGTTGATGCATATTGTACGCAAATCTATATAATATTCATAAGACACCAAAGTGAAAGGGGAGTTTGTTTTGTGATGTGCTGCTTTTTGCATGTGCCCATCACTCGTGTTGTCCTTATTTGATATCAAACACAAACTGCTTGAATGGGATCGTTGATGATGCACTTGTTCATCAAAAGTAAAACACTTTTACTTGTTTGGCAGCGAGAAGAACTAACAATATAATAGTAACAGGAAAGAAGAGTTGGTTCTCATTACCCCTATTGTTCAACCTCTTCTCAGTTTCGATCAATATTGCTCCAAATAGGATTTGCAGTAGACGAATATAAAATGGCAAATAGCTAAATTTGCGTGGATCCCGCAGTGCATAATGGTTCATATAAATCTTGTAATGGCTGAGTTGATATAGACTTTTCTTGTGCAATTGCCTTCCATAAAACAGTCTATCAAGTCAGATAATGTTTCATCTTTACTGTCGACAAACCAAGTAAGTGTAGTTCTCCAAAAGGAATAATGCATTGCAATGCACCAGATTGCAAAGTCATTTCATTCAACGTAATTCCCACATTTATTTCACACACTGCGACTCAACTCGGTGAACTATTATAGAACAATGGGATGCGTAGTTTGGAAAACAAACATTGACTATAAAATATTTTTGGGTTGCAATATATTTTATCCACATGAAATAAAACGACTCCCCTGGAAGTAAACTGCAGAGTAGGATGGTTGATGGTCTTATTACTTGTCTAAACCAGCTGGCAGAGACATTTCAACCAAACTCCAAATTGGAAGCTATCCACTGAGCTGGGTAATGAAGATAGCAAAAATGAGCGACTGATTTACTTATGATTTATGATGTTTTCTCTCCCTTTCTCTCAGGGAAAGAGGAATGGTTTACTTTATATGCTTTATTATCACCGATAATGGTGTATTTTATGTATTTCGTTGCATTAGAAATGAGAAGTGAAAAATAAATTTTGGGCAGGGGAGAGAGGTGTTGTTCCTTAGTTCCTACCCTCCTGCTGTCGCGTTTAAATAAAATACATATACGTCACTATCAAATACTGTGTATAATGATGCTCGTTTAGCCATATTCTCCTTTTTAGCTTGTCACCTTTTACATTGTTTTCTGTAAAAATGAAAGTTATAGTTAAAGGAGACAGGAAACTGCTCAGCGTGAGCACTACTGTTCGACTCTCGACTAAACCACTTTTCCCATGCAAAACCAAAACCTATCCATTTCAATAATGTAATTCAGTGCAGCAAGAAATTGGGAACTGACATGATATCATGCGAGAATACTACTCCAAATTCTCCACGACCACAATGACGACGACAACAAGGCTTGTTATCAGATGTAAAAATGAAGTATGGAACTGCTGTTTGTTGCATAAATGCAATCCTTATAAATGAACTGAATATATTTTACCACATGCAGTAGCGCAACAGAGAAACTGGAGCTTTTAGGGACTAACAGAAAACAAAACTGTTGGGAATTTCTCTCATCTTACGGCAATCTCACCGCATTTTCGATACTATACAGTTTTAACATTTTATCTACATCTCGCTACTGCTCTCTTCAAGTCGTTGTGGTGGCATTTTGAAAGTCACAGTAGATGAAATACTGCAGGAACAGAATGTGCCACTTTTTCATAAGGCATAATATAAATACGAAAGACTGAATTCCTCAGAAGCTACCTTGTTTGTCTGTCTGGAGGTATGTTAAAAAACTAATTAACAGAATGAAATAGTTTACTCGTGGAAACTAATAATTGCATCGGAGAGTAATTATAATTATTTCAAGTCATTCTACAGTAAATCATAAGGGAGTCTTTGCAGTGAAAGTTAAATATCCGGAAACAATTTTGAAGCCCAAGTTCCGACACTTTTCTTATTCTGAGAACAAAGAAGGAACAGTGACATTTACAAAAAGGATCTACTTCCCGTTCTCAACTGCTCTTCACATATCCAGCTTTTCTCCACATCCAATAGTATCCCTGCATTAGAGTAGCCCATCGTGATCACATCGCCCTTGCTACATACATCCGAAACGAAAATAGCTTAGAGGGGGATAACGACTGCTACTCATATTATGTAATTTAATAACGTATTATGAGTAGCTCGCTCGAAGGAAAAAACTGCATCCATTTCAAATGAGCCTCTGACTGCTTTACGGCTTTTTGTATCTCTATATTATCTAGCAACCTCCGTCCTCCTAGTTTTCTACTACCAGTGGTTTCCACTACAGAATTTTCTTCCTGACTCACACTCCACACATTACAGTGCAACAATGCAAAAGTGTGTATATTAGGGGAAGCGACAGCACTTCGTCTTTCCCGTTTACTAGATTATGTACACAAAACACACAAAAAGCAAGCTCTTGATTCGATACGAGGATTCACTTTTTCATTCATTCATTCCTTCCTCCTCATCAAGAATTTTATTTATTTGCTCACATCTCATTTACAGACCAATCTTTTGCTGAGTTGCTCAGATATTCTTTCAATAGAGCAACTCGACTCGTTCAAATATAATACGGTGCGGATTTCGTTGGTAATCTATCGAGAAAAATGCAATAATGTAAACACATTTCCGAGGATTCCAGCCATAAGTATGCATGGAATCAGTAAAACCGATTATTGAATCACAAATGCCACATACAACGTCACAGTCATTAAGTATTGATAGCTTTCCATTGCAGGCAGGCAGATCGACCCTCTCTCTCTCATTTTTCTCTCTGTATGAAGTATGAAGGAAGATTAATACGTTGTATTTACGAGTAATATTGTATGGATGAATGGGTATACGATGTGATAATTCCTTAAACAATCAACTTTAGTGCTAAATTATAAGCCCTGTGACCAAATATGAAAGCCCTCGAAAAATATTATTTCTTTAAGATGAGAGATCCATTTTGGCCTTTTGCTGTCCCCTATTTTTCTCTCCCAGTACATTGAATGGAGCACAAGTGTTATATATAAAATGGCATCGCATTTCCCATCCCATTGTATGTCCAGGAAGGAAAAGCGGAACAATGTGGGCAATGTGGGTTATGTGTAAGTGCTGTAGGTGCTTACGCACAAGACATATTGGTATAGTGGGGCTGTCAAGTCAGAAGAAAAAACTGAAAAATTGTCATCTTCACTCATATCTTTATTTATCATCATCCAGAGATCCAACTCTGACATAATAATAATGGATATAAACCCCTCACCATATCTGACAAGCCAAAAAAAAGGTGCAGTAGAGGAAAAAGTATGGAAGGTATAAAAAAAATTGTAGGAGTGAGTACTACACTGTTATGGTTCTCCGTTCTCCATGCCCTGACATGCCTGTCTCTTTTTTCTCAAATACTAAAATATCAAACGAGGAAGAGGCCACAACCAAAGTCCCCGAGTGAACATTTATCAACCTCAACTAATACCCCGCAACTTTCTCTTCCTTCCTTCAGTTTTACAAATATTAGCAGGCTGCACTGGTTTATACATAGTTAGACAGGAGGAATGCAAGCCAGCCCAGTCTACGTTCTCGCATTGGTTGAGTAAGTACATCAGTATTATTTTATGCTTTCACTCACTCACTTACTCTTCCGGCTGCGGGGAATAAAGACAGGAAAAATATGAGTAAAGTAACATTAGATATGAAAGTAAAAAAAGGTAATTGAATTCTACCGTATTCCATCTCTTATCCTCTCTGAAAAATAAGAAGGTAAGTAGGGAAAAGGAGAATTATATACTTTTGGAAGCTCTGCATTTTTGGAACTATAGCGTACTGTTTCCAGAGAGTGTTTAGTCATTTATTCCATTTCCATTTTTGGTTCGTTTTTACATTCACTGTGAAATTGCTCACCATTATTATTACCACATTCCCCCCATATCACGTACACTCTGGCCGTTAGTTTGGGTTGGGAATGGGAGTGAGTGGAGTATCTAATACTTGGTATGCCACTTTATGTAATAATTTTTAGTCACCTGTGTCTCCCGCATGTTTTGAATAATAAAAGCCTATTTTCATCCTTTTTAAAATCCCTAAGAGAAAATCTGCAAAAATAGCAGAAAAGGGTATTTCCAGATGAAGCGGAGCAAATGGGGAAGAAGCTCCAACAGAAATAACATGACAGTGTTTTTTTTTTCATGATAAAAAATCATGGCGAAAAAGTAAAGTAGGAAAGAATTTTTTGAATGCCTACTAGTTCGTGGTGGTAGTAGGTACTCTAACAACACCATCACATGCGTTTTCCTCTAATCCCCTTCATCTTCATCATGACTTTTGGCAAACTATATAGGTTGGTGCTCGGCTGTCCTGAGTAAGTCAGCTTTTCTCGGCTTGCTACTCTCATTTTCATACGAGAAAGGCTTTTCTCTTGAGCCACTTGGTTTGGTTCAGGTAGACTTTGCGTGAGTTGGGTTGAGTACGTGAACTATAATGAAGGAAGGAAGGAAAGGGAATGCAAAATGTTGGACTTTAGGCTAATTTAACGTGAGTGCATTGCAATGTATCTCATCTTCTGTCTCCGTTGATGATGATGACAAAAAGGAGTTGTGATGTGGTTTGGTGTGGGTGTGCGAGTAGCACAGTGTCATACTCATGTACAAAGTTTTCATAGCCTGGTTGATTGAGATAATGAATCCAAATACGTTATGCGAGGCGAGTATGATATCCTCTCTTTCCTGTTCCAATGTAATGTTGCATGCGCTATGAATGAGAGAATGGTGCCAAAATATCCTCTTCATTTGTTGACTTTACCAAAGGCCAAACTAACCTTACAACCGTCTCTTCATTTGGCTTGGTTTTGGTTGTATGCCTGCTCTATTCTCACTTTTCAAACTTACAAGATGTAGCTTTAGAGCTAAACGCGTGAAATGGCCCAAACTAATAGATTAATGATATGCTACTCCGTGCCTTCGTATGAAAATAGCGTTTTTAATGGGAAATCCAAAACAACTGGAAACCCACTTAAATGGAATGCAATGTGTAAATAACTATGAATGTTGGATGCATGGATATTTTAATGGATTGCTACCCTACCCTTAGTTGACAACCACACTGCATTTAAGCTTCATTTTTAGATATATCATTGCTAATTTAATTATCCCTTCCCCTTGCCTGCTTTGCTCACTCAGCCTGTGAAAGCTTGCCTCTCTGTTTCCTCTCTCCCTTCATTTCCAACGGCTGCACCTGTCAATTAACGTGTGTTAGTAAGATGAACGTAGTAACACAGCGTGGCACGCGCAGTTGTCGTGATATGCCAGTTTGAAATTAATACTTGGGGAAAATGTTCATTTCGATCCATCAGTATGTAATTCTAGTTTATAAACATTTAAAATCCTATTCAAATGTATGGAACATGCCAAAAAAGAGTTTGTTACTAAAAAATTGAACTGTCTTCTTTTAGACATCCTTTCCAATGTGGAGATATGATGTTCTCTTTTTTGCCTAACCCACTCTTTTATAACATTTGGGCACTTTGTATTTCATTATTAAAACAGTGGGTGGATCAAAGAACCTTGTCCCAAAGTGCGTGTTCAGGAGTACGGAAAAATCATGCAAATACCTTTTCCCAATACCTCTTCTCTTTCTCTATTCCATTTGCTGAAATGAAATGCAAATTTTTTAGCATACTAGACACAAAACTCGAACTCGAACATCATATTCTTTTAATGGCATGCAAAGCTCCAAAATTGAGAAAGTCCTTTGCACATTGTAATGCATGCATATGTATGTACGCTTTATGAAGTGAATGTTTTTACTTCACAAAGTTTTTGCAAGTCTGCTGTCCGAATTCATTAGTGTCCTTCCTACTAGTAGCAGTTGGCGGACGCATCGACAAAAACATTTTTACAACGATGAGACACCAGCCCAGTCCAGTTTCATTTCCAATGATAGTTACATACTCAACATGCACGCAAGATACATAATACGTTAGGAATGGATGAGCCATGTAGTTCATCATTTATGAGATTTCGCTTTTCTCTCTCGGCTGAACTACCTTACGTATGTATATTGCCTGCACAACACAACACCCCAAAAACTAATGAAAAAGAGATTCAAGCCTGAGCACGCACGCAGAATTTCTTATTACACAGACAGGATGTGTATCACCCTTGATTTTGATTATGTATTATTGCGTCGTACCACAGTTTATATTACCAACAAAAATGCACAGTGGCCAGACACAGGTTAACAAAAAAGAGAAAGTTTTGTACATGGATATTGTAGGAGACAGGAAGAGCAAGCAATAATGCTATTCAAACTATTGTGCAAGCTCATGGAATTGATATGTACTCCTTTTATACATGTTTAACCATTGGGTAGCAGCTAACCTTGTTTAATATTTTAGGCAGTCCTGTCATTCCACTACCTTTCCTATTGCCTGTTACACCCATAATAGTAATCGTAACAATAATCGGCCATCCGCACAGTCATACAGATAGAGCGTGAGAGAGACACAATACAAATACATTGCCATGAATATTACACCGTGAAGGAAATGAGAGTACGGAAAAATGCGTACTTATTTATCACAATTTCCCAGTTTTTTGTGTACCTGTAGCCTCAATAAGCAATGCACATAAAATAGAAGGAACCTTTAGCACAGAGTGGGAAGTGAGCAGTAAAGATAGAAGGATATTGGCAACATAAACATTTATTTTTTCCATTTTTGCATTTGTTTCAGTTATAGTATCGTATCGTTGTGCGAGAGAAAAGGAATGTAGGTGCGCATATGAATATGACACATAGTTATGAGTAGGACAAGCAGCCTTTTAATTCAAAACAAAATTATTGTAGCAACGCAAAATTACTTTTCGCGATCGTCCTTTCTCTTTTGTCTTGCATCTGACTCAGTACTCTTTGCTGATGAAAATGTTATAGGAGCTCATGTGTTCCATACCATTAAGTCATTACCCCGTTCATTTTATAGAGTTTCACGTATCTTTCTCCAGAACGTTTTATGTTTTTGTCAGTTCCATTCCATTACAAGCTAACAACGGAGCTAGCAACTTTTTTTATAACAAAGAACATCAAGTAAATGAGTCATTATTACCTGTGAGCGTAGATTGTCTTGTGTTGTATTATGTATGTTACGTGTCCAAGCTCAGAGAGGCGGGGAGCAACTATGTGTACTTTTTGTAGAAGCAGTTCCAGGGAAAATGGATGGATGTTTATATTTATTATCCGGAATGTAATAGCGAAAATGTCTCGTTATATAAAATGGGCATATAGACTTTATACTTTTTCAAGCTATTAATAATAGCCAGTGAATTGTAACTGGTGACTAAAATCGATCATTCCACTTGCTTTTTATTCAGTGTAAGCTCCACCATACACTTTACTTTACTCCCATGTTCTTCATCAAAACTACAGGAACTATAGTGAAATATGTCTTTCTCCAAAAAAAATGAAACAAGGTGCAGAGCTTAGTTATATTAGTTATTATTCGCTACACTTTGTCAGCTCATAAATGTCTATAGTGTGTGTATATCTTTTTTTTTACTTTTTCTGCCGGTGATTCGTTTGTTGCTTAAAGTTTCTTTTCACATACGTGAATTGGATATTGCTCCAGTTCTTATACTATATATAGTCATTGAAACACACAACTTTTTACTTGTGGAACTGTAATATATCTCATTAGAGTGAACGCATGACCAGTCGTTTGTTGACAAAGTACAAGAGCCACCAATTCATATTTGATGAGTTGGAAATCGAGTAGAGTAGAGCATCGAGTGTTACATTCACATAGTACTTCCCTTAATATATATTATGTAGAGAAATTCGAGATGATGATGTTGATACTAGTGAAAGCCTATATATGTAAGATACTCTGCGTGGTTTGTTCGTTACACACCAAAAAAACATATACATTCACACAAAAATGAGTCTCAAGTCTGAACTGTTGAAGTTATAAGAAAAATGGCAGCTTTCACTTACTTGACAGCCACGAGTCTATATAAATTATAGAAACACACTGTATCAAAAGTGGGCTATACTGTTGCTCCGCTGATGTGAACTTTATGCATATATTCTGTGGTCAGACGGCTGCTGCTGTTGGATTTGGATTGGAGTAAAAAGTTGGCAAAAGTTGAAACATCAAAGTCGTCAAACATTTTAGTTTTTAATGCTATATACCTGGTGTGGTGGTGGTTGATGGAATCCACACTTTATTTAAGCTATTAGCTATGTAATATTCGACTGAGAACTTATTTTTCAATTCCAGTCTTTCGTTCCTCTCTATCAATTCAAAAATAAAGGTTTCAATGCACATAATGAGTTTGTCCACTGAAAAGTTTATGAGGAGAACGATTTCTTTTCGGGCTCCCCTCTTCAATTTTTTTATTCTCTTGTTTTTCTTATTTGATTAGAGGTTTAACGGTTGTTTGAGTTTTGTAGTAGTGAATTGGAATTTTATTATTTTTTCCCGGAGTGGAGAACCAAAATGGAGTTGATGTTTAGTCAGCAATTGTGGTGAATAGAGAATGAAGCCAATTTGAAGGGAAATTTTGAGAAGAAGGGCACCGTTTTTTATTACAAACTCTCACAAACATTCACCAAATAAATGGTATAGTGTTGTATATATCCGTGTATTATATTCACTATAACTAATTTTGTATTTTACTTTTTTCAAATCTGTGTTTCTTCAGTTCAACGAAAAGGTTTGGTAGTAACAACTTTCTTTCACTAGCCGGCAACAGTAATTTGCCTGTCCATATATATACTGTATTGATGGGAGAGTAATAGGAACAATAATTCTAGCTTTGATGATGATCGATTGAAATTTAACAAAGGTTACTCCAAGTTTGTTCAGTCGAATGACTAGTAATATAACGGTATCCAGATTCTTATACAATGGACAAATTTTAATCAAAAGACCAATACAAAAAAAATTCACCAAATAATGTTTTGTGCTATATACAGCTCAATCACACTTGTTGTAGTAACTGTTCATACTTTTACTTGTACAAACTGTGTTTGAAATACTGAAAATGTTTGATATAATAGTCACTCTCCACACGTTCCATTGAAACAAGCAAAGCGCGAGGGACTAACACTGAACCTCCGAACTTCACGAGCACTCTGGTGAAACTGACAAACAGTAGAGGTTTGTACGAGAATGAAACTGGAAATGAAAACCGGGAGCTGAAGTTTGCGAGCTTTATCCAATACTTGTAGATGTAGAGAGCATGCTTTTTTGCTGCTGTTTTGTATGTTTGTAAGCACAGAGAATGAATTGTGTAGTTCTATGAACGAAGCAAGAAGAATAAGAACCCTCTCCCAAAAGTCTGAGTTCCAAGCACCCAACTTTCAAATCAGAAGAACCTCAGCAGGCATGCATGCTTTCATTTCAGATATGGAAATCAACTATTGAAACGATATCAATCCGTGTGTGTAGCAGCAAGCTAGAGCATCATAGCATACGCAGCTTGTTAGAAATAATAAAAGGAAAATAACCCGGGTATCTCCATATATTGGGGATAGCAGCATGCAACATGGTTTTTCCAGGCGAGTGTCATAAAGTACGTACGTTGGGCTTCCCCCTTCACAGCTTTGGAACGTCGTGCTTACTCAAAACGCATTGCACCTTGTATATAGTTAGGTTCATTCATACCACGGCTAGGGATAGATATACATTTGGAGGAAGAAGACCCATCTGAAACATTCATGATGCTCCCAGTAGGTTCGTCTTCTAAAAGAGAAGAGAGAGTTGGTTGGGTTGTGCTGAGCTGAAAATGTTCGCTATGTTCTGTCTCCAGCTGCTTGTTAACTTGGTTGACTCTCTGTTGTTTTGTGTTTCTTCATGCTTCATAGGCAATGATAATAGGAGAGAGGCTTATGCACTTGGTGGAAGAAAGAAAATGTGCAAGTAAAGAAACCAAGTATGTTTCCTTATACGGGAATACCATGCAGGTACTTATGTATCCAACATTTGTTTTACCAACTACAATATCCCCACTTTACTCACTTTTTCTTATATTCATGTAGCCCTGCTAAAAATCCGATCCAATCCGAATGGGGAAAGCAAAACAGAGAGTAAAAGAGAGTATAGTAGTGCTTTTGTGTTAGAATGGGTGAGGAAAGGTGCGGTTCTTTCTTCACTTCTCCCAAGACAATTTTTACTCCTGAACTACTAACAACCAAGGAAAAGTAATAATGCACACGTTTTCACAGATACAAAATACACACGTTCGTGGTATGTAAACTGACGTATAACGCTGCATTAAATATATTCACAGGAATGCATATATATGCAATATAATAGCCAAACCATACATATATGTATCCATTTTATTTTGTTTCTTTCTTGTTTTGTTTTCTTGTTTAAAACAGTCTTTTTTTGTTTTGTTGCAAGGAAAAGAGAAAATCTTGGTTTTCTCCAGAGTAATCTTTCCCATTCTTTTTTGATAAGATTCGTGCACTGCTCGTTGCACAAGAAAATTTGCCACAATTCATTCCACATTCGACAAGCATGTTGTTTTGTTGTGCATGCATGTTTTGTGCATGCAAGTTGTTCTGTATAGCCACCCGCATGTTACATACCGGATGCATTCAAGATGTTGTGTGTGGCTACTAAAAAAATCCTTTTTGCTGGAGTGGTAAGGAGTGATGGACATAATCAGGAGTAAGAACAACGATTTTGTCAAAATTAACCTGATATGCATCACAAACAAGTAAAATCCTGTAGTACATTTTATAATGTACATTCATAAAACAAGGTTCATGACATTGTACCCTGAGCATTTATGGCATTCCTTTCTTTCTTTTTCCTTTGCTACTCTCCCACTCGAAATGCACATATATTTACATGAAAAACAACACAGGAATAAATAATATCTTGCAAATCTAGATTGTATTTTTCTTATTTTCTTTTCTCCTCCTGAGATGTTGTAACTGATGAGGACAGGGATACGATGTTAAGGATATATTGGCCTGGATTTTTTTGTACGTATATGTCTAGAACTGTTTTTCTATTCGTGTGAAAGTTCACCTTTTCCTTTGCCCTTATTTGCTTGCCCAGTTTTTACAGTTGTTGTTTGAACATAATGTACACGATGCAATATGTATAAAATGATTGTGTTATGCATGTTTTTCTATACATAATATTATGAAGGTAGAAAACACACACGCACGCGAACAAAACATCACCATCGCGTCCTTTTTTTTATATTTTTCCTATTCCCATTACCCCATGTGGCTTATGGAACCTATTTCCCATGTTCCGCCGGTGACTGAACTTACTACTACTATATGAGGCTGTGTGAGAGAGACTGCACGACAAAAATCCCTAGTTTGGTCTGATCGCCGTCTTGTTTGTGATACCTTTCCTTGGTTTGCATTGCTCTTTTTTGTTGCTCAAAGTTCAGCAGCAGTGAATGTGAATGATACAATGAAGAAATAAACAGAAGGGGAAAATTGTCCCGGTATTGTATCGTATTCAACATTTTTGGACCCTATGCATAATAAATATGCATAGCACCGATCAGATACATGCTCAGTACCTCCAGGGAACCAGCCGTGCCAACAAGCAGAAAACTGGTCTGTCAGCCCAAGTGGTGGTATGCTCGTATATGAGAGCACCCGAGCAGGGCAGCGCAAATTTATATGGCCCGTTGTTCTGTGTTGGACGATGATGTATGCATTCATCATAATAAGCCCTCAACTGTGCGACAGAAGCGAAAAATGCAAACTGCCTTGTATAAAATTTTAGTGGTACACACACAGCACACATCACATCACCGATGAAAATAATTATATGCCCTATATATACTCAAAAATCCCTGTATGATATGGATATAAGTACGAATGCGTCTATGGATCTATATAAGCACACAAAGCTGTTCCCATAAAAGTCGACAAAATGTCCAAAACAAGGAAACGCTGCGAATTTCCGAATGATATATTCTCGTCAAATTCATAATTCTTGGGTTGAAACACTACATTAGGTACATAAAAATACAGATATGGTTATTTACTGCGAACCCTGGGAATATGGTGCCCTAAACTATAAAATATTGAAGACAAGTAACACGGTTTTGGCAGTCTTTTCTACGGCACTAAGTCATTTTTGCAGTTGAAAGGGCCAAATAAAAAACACCGCTGCAAGTTTATAAAATGCAAGTGGATGAAGTAAAAAAAAGTTTAAAAAAAACCTAAATAGGCCATATACAGGGAGTACCTACCGGTAGTTTGCTTTATTTGCCATATGCCGACCTGTCATGCGAAAAATTTATGACTTGGTGAAATATAATACAGCACAGCCCAAGCACAAATGCATACATGACATCAAACATAATATTTCAGATGTCAGTTCTCTAGTAGTTAGTTAGCTAACGTCCTTGTTTGTAGCCGAGTGGTCTGGTGTGGTGGCAGGGGAGATTGCCGGATTTAAACTGTTTTGTATCATGGAGCATTTCTCAATTCATTCAAATGTTTCAAATCCCTTACGGTCGGTTTCCCGAGGTTTTGTCCTCGTCGCACTTGTCATGTCACTCATTATTATCAAGATTAACCAACAACAATGCACTCAAGATACTGGAAACGTTGGCTATTGTTCCATCTAGTCCAGCAGCAGGTATCGTATCCCATCACATATACGCCTACATATATATACAACAGATTTTTTTCGCTATTTAGACACAATTCGCATTAATCACGTGTTCCTTCCAGTCAAACCTGGGCCCATGACAAATCGAATGAGTACATAAGTCATTTCACCTTCTTTATATATTTTTTTTGGGCCTTGAGCTTTTTTTTCGCAAAAGAAAAAATAGAAAGGGAGAAATTACTCCGAGAGAGATTTCTGGGAGTTGCCTTTTGCAACATAATTTTTCTCCAATGGTCATCATCATCACTACGAGCTTCAAGGGTTGGAGTCAAAGGTGCTTATTTTCTCAGCAATATTTTATAAATAATGTTTACTCCACTGACGTGCTTCTATTAGAGCTTCCAAAACCAAATGATAAACTTTCCCCGTACATTAAGATCCCCACTTTTACTTCCAACATCACATTTACATTTGCTTATATACCGTGGGATGCGAATAGAAATGTGTAGGTAATAATCACAGGCAAAAGTGTTGTGCTCCTATATACTACAAATACAGCACAAGGAAAGGTGATGGTAATGCTGGGTATTATGATGCTAAAAGAAAAGGAGAAAACACATGCATCATATTTGATGATGGTGAAATGGGAGGAGCAAAAGGAAGTTAGTTTCTCTCATTTTTTTGATGTTGTGTAGTTATATTCTGTGAAAATAAATTGCTCATTCGATTTCGTACCATTATTGCGTAGACCACTTGCTACTGCTGCTCACTTAATGTCATGATTTTTATCACATGAGATTGTGGAAATGGATTACTTCTTGGGTTCCCTGAGTAAGCTTTCTTATGCATTGTAAATATACTTGGATATGTTATACATTTCAGCTGTTGGATAAGTGGAAAGAAAGGGCTGGGGTAAGACAGCAACATTAGTTGAAATATGAAGGGACGATAATGTAACAACTGGTCAGTATTTCCTATAGAATTTTTTGGATTGTTTTTCTCCTAATCGAAGCAATCATTAATCTACGTACTTTTCATAGATTGATATCCGCTTGGTGTGGTGTGGTCAGTCAGACGCATCGGGAGTTGAGTGGAAAGGAAAATGCTGATGTGATGTAGAATGTAGATGTCGTGTCCCATTCCCAGACGTCGAGAGACCCAATTAATTTCGTTTTCCCATCATATAAATGTTTACTCATGACTTATTCCTTGGAAAAGAAGGCTTTTACGCAACAAAAAAACGTGACTTGATGACCTGATTCCTTTCGTCATAATTACCACCCATTTATGACCACTGACAGAAAACTTTTAGGTACATTAATGTTAGGCTCGTAGAAACATTGGTAAATTTTTAATTAAAGTCTCTCATTGCCACTTATAATGGAAAACGGAAAACCCACTGGTTAGTGAAAAGTTTAATGGAACTACAGTTGTAAAACGGCAGTTTCGTTCACAGTCTGATGCTAATGTGTATCAGGAGGATGTTTTTCCATCTTTTAGCTGATTTAAAAAAGAAAGTACAACTCGTTGTGGAGCGCATGTAATTTACAATCCATGTAATATTATGTAGTGTATAATATGTAGGAGAACCGCATATATTTACTTTGCACACGTTATGGTTTATGGTGCACATTTCTTCTCTTGTAGAGAGCAAAACCGGGATATTATTATTATTATTTGCCTGGAGCAACTAAAGTGGGCTGGCTGGTTGTTGTTCATATTTTGGAACATAAAAATTTTAATAGGCCAAAACGACATAAATTATGTAAGCCTTTGAGCAATATGGGAAAAGGTAATGGCTTGTATAAAAATCTCCTGTGAGTAGGCATTCCCCACATAAAAAACAGAAGCAAAAGTGAGCCTCTTCTTTCGCATTCTTTGTCTTCCGTTCCCAGCTCAACCCTTTCTTCCACACAGTGAAGTAATAGTAGGACAAGTGAACAAGGCACATTGTTCGCATTACATTTGCCTGAGTGCTTTATGTCATCATGCATGCACACTCGACGAACACAGCTATTCAAACTAGGAATGTCCATGTCCATATTATTATGAACATAAACAAGGTTTCACAAAGAGAAAGTCATGCCAGCCTATAATACTTCCTGGAGAAAAAGATGACCTTAAAAAAGAAGATAAGGGGGACAACGGTGATTAAATGAATACATTATTTCAAAGAAGCTCCTTATTTTTCCTGGGATGGAATGGAATTAGTATTCCTAAATCAAAAAAGATGTCAGAGAGAATGAGACCAAAACCAAATGGTCACTTTCCCCTTGCTCCACTTTTCTGTAGGACATTGGAAAAGATTCCAATACTGCTCATAACCCTCTTGGTTTTCTTTTACCGATTGCATCAGCGTCCAGATTCCCAATTTTATGTTTTATCTCATTTTCATGTTATTTTGATGCAGTGCATAGTAAATGTGAAGAATATCGATGTTGAACAAGCCAATTTTCTCGAGGACCACAATTTAGCAACTAAATATGTATATACATGATGCTAATGGCTAAATTCATATAATAACAAAGGTACATCAACCCCTAAGGTAATTTATAGGGAAGAAAGTGGAACAAGAAGAATGCATCATTGGATTGTTGAATAAGAGTACTTGTGCGACTTCGTCTCAAATTAACATTCTGCCTGAGTGTACCTTTTGAATTCATTCAACAAAAAAACTGGATGAATAAACCAAGTCTAGTTGCAAGGAATAAAAGATCGTATCACTTATGGTATGAGGATGTTGCCTCCTTAAATGGGACCTAAAATGTAGTCCTGATGATCATCATAATGGGAGTTTTAATGGAATGGAATAATACTGTATATATGTATATTATAAAAGTAGTATCACGGAGTATTATTATGATCTCTTTTTTTCGTTTTGTAGAGATGTACCTACCTATTATAACATTATCAGTCGGTACATTCATAACACAACTCTCATATTTCACATTTATTGGCCACCATTCCCACTTTCTTTACTGCTCTTGATCGTGTCATGTCACGTTGTATTGTACGATTATATTATGTGCCTTCTCCACTTTCCCCTCTGCACTCTCGATCCATCCCCCATTTTTTCATTGAAAATATTTTTGAGTTGGAATAATAATAATCATAATATAAAAATTCTGTTACTTTCTGACATGACTGACTGATTCCTTTGAGAGACAAGAGCGAGAGAATGCGAGGTTGGATCTAGATTCGTTTTGGTATCCTTCTTAGAGCTTAAAAGCTGCTTGAAGTGCGTAATGGATGTGTTAAAGTTTCACTTTTGTTTCCACCTTTTTCCTTTTACATTCGAGACGAAAAAGTTTTTAGTCGGATGCATCGTGAATAAAATGTCGATGATTTCTCTCAGCTGGTGGTACTATTGTGCTTCCGCCAGTAAAGTTTGGCTCCTACCTACTTTCTCCCTTTCCAATCCAACTTCAACCCAAGTACAAACCGTGAACTTGATCCTTACTACAGCACTGCAGGTTGTTTTAAAAGCCTGGTGTTGATGACTTCCAGTAAGTGCGTAAATATAATGCACCACCTAGACACATATGTATGAGAAATACAAAATAATGTGGATCAAAAAAGGCATAGTTTTCAACGTAATGTGCCTATCGACGTGTCACTAAGCTAAGGAGGGGAAATACATAAGGTCAACTTTTGCTAGATCAACGACAGATCAGGAAGGATAATGGTGATGATGACGATCATATAAACATGTATGCTTACTTCCAAGTTTTCAAAGATTGGATAGCAACCATGTATAAGTTAGTCTGGGTGAAAGATTTCAGTTTGAAAGTCTTTTCTTTTCTTTCTACCTCATTTTCCCCATTCATCCTGTATCACCCTTCAGCAGCCACCCAAGGATGAGCACTTAAAACGCCGTGCATACACATACGTACGACATTTTATTATTCCGGAAAGAAGGATGAAAAGAAGGAGCAAAGTAAGACTTTTAGTTGGGATGTGATGGTACATCCGGAATATTAAGGCTCTTTATATTTCCTTCCTTACATGAATCCCTGTCCCTCTCCACTCTTCTTTCTGAGTTCCTTTTAAACTTTGAATGTGGGGAAGGAAGAGAATTATTCCTTGCAAGTGAGCAAACTGAATGAAGCTCCGGTTTCCAGAACATAAAATTGCGTAACCTTCACCCGGGATACATTACTTACTTATAGAGCATCCCAATGCAGCACCAACATCTATGCTTTTTCCGCGGGTAATATTGTGTTGTGCGTATTCTCATATGGATAATATGTGAGACCTTTCCTTGTAAAGCGAGTGCAGATAAAAAGTTAAAGGAAGAGATGCTTTCAAATATTACCATTCTTTACACCTATTTTTTTACTCTTTGTTTCTTTTCCTTTCCCCGAATTGATATTGGTATTACACAAGTGTACAATCTGAAATGATGCTGTTCTGTCTTTTGTAATAAAAAAGTGGTTGTTAATGGTATATCTATCTGTATCTGGATGATGGGAAAAACGAACCCATGCATTTTCACCTTGATACTAACACTACTTACTGTGGTGGGTGGTGGAAGTAAGGAAGGGGCTTAAAATTTACCTAGAGTTGCTTTGCTATCCATTTTTTTGTCTTTGCTTTTCAACTATCTCGCTTTTAGTACGCTCAACCTGTTTCTTTCTCCCACCAGATAATGTTCCCGTGTCAATGTGATAATGGCTGCGTAGGGGCTTACAAAAGTGATCTCGTACTGAGACACTGATCCTCTAGATTGTGATAGCTAAGGGTTTCACTATACTTTTAAATACACGTCATACGGAAAAAGGTTCTAACGGTAGTAACGTCAAAGAATTTTTTGGCAGAAAGCTAGTAACGCACACAGAAACTTGTAACTTGTATGTAAACTGTACACACATTCCTGTGGTAAGTACAATACACTTTTACATGTGAAAGAACATGCGTAAGTATACAATCAATATCCTATTTATGTATGTATCCACTTTTATCTCCTCAAAAAAAAAGTCACACCATCTGATTCCGTAATATTCTCCACGAGCCATTTCCGCGTACTCTCCCCCATCGAAACCGTCCATAAGTTATGGACCAAGTTTGACTGTATCAAAATGAAATGGGCTCAATACCACTTTGAAGATTTGATTTCGACGATGCTGGTAGAAAATATATGTAATAGTATTGTAGTGATGAGATTTCTGAAGGGAAACGGCAGAAAAACTCTTCTTTTGACAGTTTTGGCATAAACCTGGTTTTGTATTATTGAGAATCGTAATATTCACACAATAAATGTTAAAATTTTGTCACAAGGTGAGGTTTCACAGAGCATTCACCTGAGACTCATCTCATGAGTCGCTTCAATTTATTACGTTGTACTCACATCCAATTGGCCGTTTGGTCAGGAGCCCATTTAAGAGATCACATCCATTTAATGACGAATGAATTGACCTTCAAAATGAAACGTATGATGAATGAGTGCGATTTTTATACACCCGAACCTAGAGTGCTGGATCCAGCAAATCGCTTCGAATAAAATAAAAATGTCCTGGACAATAGAAAATGTTGGATGTAAGTCGAAGTTGAAAGTGATAAAACGGCATAGTTGATACCACAGCGTTTTCATACCCAGCATGTTTATATCCAATATCCCATGCTATCCTGGCAAGTATTCTTCTTCACAAAAATATAGTGAAGCTTATTTCCAATAGAAAAGGCCATAGTATCAAACTAATGGGCTCACATCTTGAGACCTTTTGACTTTCTTCGTAATTCTGATAAAGTGAAGCGATTTGTCTTCCTTCTTTTCTTTCGATCATGCTATTGCGTTACTTTTTTTCCCAGAGAATTTTCTCCATCGAGCTTATAGTTGTTATTGCTTTCAAACTTTAACATCTTCTTTATCAGATAGGAAGGGATGATGTATAGGAGTTTCAAAAGCGATGGTGTACACTCTAACAAGAGTTTTGTACGAAGGGATAAAATTACCGTGGTTGTCGATGATGAATCACTTGTAAGCGTTGCGCACTTAGCTTCACGAACAAGTATTGTACCGCTCATAAAGTGTTCCTTTATAATCGCATCAAATTACTTCAGTGGTTAGTAGAGCACCCTTGACGGAAGAAATTACAGCCAAATCTCAATTACAAAGGTTATATAATGCTGATGAATTAGAAAATAATTGATACACGTGCGGAAGTTGTAGGGTTTGATTGCTATTCATCTGAAAGACAAGTTGGATTAATTATACTGTGGTTTCCTATGGAATCTAGTATAATCGACAAAAAACAACTAGTATGTGTGGAGCTATATAGTGGTCAATCAACTTGGTTTTGGTTAAAAATGCATTCCAAGCGGAAGTATCGGGTGTCGTAAATTGCAATTGTGCCCATATCAGCTAGATTCAAATCATTGGTCTTTCATGAATAAAGTTCCCATAACGTAGTAATTTTTCAGTGAAACCAATCTATCTTGGGAGTTTTATTCTAGATTGCGACGCGTGTGCCGTGTAACAATACACCAAGAAACCTGAGCTATTCTCTAAACCTGAAACGAAATGAGGGAGTGCGTAAAAGCAATTCATGTCACTATTCCCATAATTTCGGCAACGGTGGTATTATTAATTACGTTGTGTGAGATGTACCATAATAATCATAATAATAATAACAATAACTGGCAAAAATTTGAATACGCATGAGAATTAGAGATACAAAACTGAGAATTAGTCAAGAGTGTTGCGTTGCAATACACAATGAATGGTCAGCTGCGAGCTTGTGTTGCGTTAATATTAATGTTACGCATTATCATCTTATCATAAAGCTATAGTAGGTATAACGTGTATAGTAATAAAAGAGTTTACACTTGTAATTAAGCTTCGACGTGCGTCAAGGGGCGGTATTCAGCGGATTACAAACGACTCTCAAACATGTAATGAAGAAAGCAGAGCCACAGCTTTCTCTTTTGTGTTGCTCTATAGCTTTATGTATACAATAGCGAGGAAAGTTGATTGTCCAAAGGCATGCATTTTATCTCTCACTAGCGAGTTTGCCCATTTGATTACTACCAAGTACCAATACGACACTGTTGCCAGCAGTGGGACTGGACATATTGGCGGCTTTTGGCAAGCAAACTCACCATCAGCCAGAAAATAATTTGCTTTTGCTCGACTCTCCTGTCCTCTTGACGGTATAGACCCTCCAAACCTATAAGAATGGTATTCACTCAGCAGAAACAATTTTACCTCTGCATTCTGCATCTTAATTTTAATATAATATTTGAATCATGAAACATAGTTGAACCAAACCAATACGCATAATATGAATGTTTTTGGTTATGGCTATGACAAACCCAAACTGAAACTTTGGATTCTCTTTGTATATCATCGCGTGAGCTTTGAACATTCACCAAAATTGCATCCGTTCCAAAAAAGTGTGTAAGAGAAGAAGGAATCGAGAAGAAGAGGGCAAATCTAATATGCATGTTTGCAGTACATTATTTACAACATGCTTTGGGATATTCAAAACACAAGATCTCAAATGTGTGTAAGTGAGGACGCTAAACAATTCATTATACATTCGTAACGACAAAATCCAGGTAAATCAGTTTTGGATGGTTTCCAGACTTTCAAGAAAATTAGCTCTGCTGCTTTCTTCAGCAAAAACAGAAGAAAAAAATCTGTTTTAATTCCATGTTAATTATCAAATACCACTTCCTTTACTACATGGTCATTAGCTCACAGAGCGGAATAATGATTATGGTAAAGATAGCGTGGAAAGGTGTTCCGCTCTTGATTCCATCTCGGCTTCGTGTCGTAATCAACTTGTCAAGATAATCTCATGACAAAGAAAGAGTAACGACGGAACATGTTTAATGGATTATGTTTGTACATTTCACGGTGTACAAAAGTCTTACATCATGCCATTTTCTTAACATGACCACAATTAGCAAGTATGCTCAGTACTCTTCTGTTATAAAGTCGTACTTTTGTGTGTCGGTATCGGATTGCCCAACACGACAGCCGCAGCAGCATTTCTTACACTAACAATTAATATGACAACTTGGTTGGTAAATAGGTACTGGTAGGTTACACTTGCACAATATCGCGTAAATAGACGAAAAGTTCCTTCATGGTAAAAGCTACCTTTCAAATTTCCCTCAACCTGTAAATTACTTTAAGTTGAATTGACATTAAATGTTATTAATGTACAACTTTGTTAGACAAGCGGATATTCAAAGTCATCCTTGTTCTTTGTTACCAATCATCGAAACAGTAATGGACCATCCTTTTGGCTAGGGTGTCATTGACTGACAGAGTCCATCCGTTGTCTGTGTCCATATAGGAGCTATAACGATTGATAAGGAAGCGTGACATACCCTAAAGTAATTTGGCTCAGGCTCTGACAACAAAACTGTTGATAGAAAATATTATGCTCGTAACAACCAACTCCAACAACATCACCCAGACTCTCTCATCTTCATGTGTAGTGGTGGTTGCATGGTATTGACGAAATTTATGAGACATGTCATGTCACGTCACAGTCAAAACTGGAAAAGCCGAAAACAAACATTATCTCTAGTTACTGTCCAACTATATCAACTGTCGTTGTATATCTTCCAGCCCTAAACAAAAAGTGGATGCTAAGCTTTCACTTAATGGAATCCTGACATGAAGAGCGTAAAACATAGGCCACCAAACCAGACATGCATCAGTTGTTTTTGAGATCTTTTCCTGCTTCCAGTTTAATTTACACAATCAACATGATGTACACTCAACTCAAGGAAGGCTTGTGTTCTGAGTTTCCTTTTGATACTCACACGATCACCCGTAATAATGTTCAAGAAGGTTTCTCTCTACATATAACTACAACTCACTCAACAATGTTGAGCATTGATGCTGATGATGATGACCAGGCAAAAAGTTGTTAATGCTTTGAGAAAAGCCTAGTAGTTTTCAAAAGCAAATAAGTAAACGCCGGAGAAAGTTAAAAGCAGCCTAAAAGTGCAGCTGTGGTACAGAAGAAAATGGAAAGCATAAAAAGGGAATAAGTGCTATGTGTTGCTGCTTCTCCATGTTTTTGTTATATTTATTGAGCTTTTGCCCCTTCTCTCTCTTAAGCAGCAGCATTTCTCTTTTTTGGACACACGAGATCATGAATTTTTAATTTTGTGGGGACAAGACAAGCGGCAGTGAGCACAAAGAAGGGTTTAGTTTGGTCTGGTTCTGGCTCTGTATTTTCGTGATGAAGTTTTATCTTTCGATGGAGCTAATGTATATCATGGTAGAAAACTGAAAGTTTGTACTTTCCCGATAATAACCCCTTGTGTACTTGGCGGATACGGATGGCTGCTTGTTGGGAAATGAACTGTTCATCAAAATGTGTACACACAAAAGGGCTTCAAAATAACATGTTTCGGACACGAAGCCATGAAAATTGTTGAACAGTTTTTTTGGTTTTTTTCAAGGCTTGGTTCACGCTCTTACTTTTACTTTCGAGTTGTGTAAATGAAACGAATGAATGCAGCCCAATTGAATATACATGGAAGGGAAACATTTGAATTAAAAACGGGCTGTTTTTTTCATTTACCATTTAATTCGTCCTTGCTGAAAAACGAAGAAAGCTTTACAGTCAACGATGGTTTCCTCCCTGAACGGTGGGTAACTGTATGCTATATGATTAATTAGAAATCAAACACGAGTTGTAGTCGTCGTGGAAAGAATTATGAATGTAGTTTGAACATAAAATTTCCAAACAAATTAATTACAAAAGAGAATATGCCATAAGGGTACATATGGTACAAAAATGAAATGCCAGATTCTGCTTGCTAAAACATTGATTTGTCTCCTGTTTCTGCCTGTTTAAAGACAAACTTGTGTATTTATTCAATCATGGCTAGATTTCAGCTTGTGGTCACATCATCACTAATTCTGTTATCATCAAATATAGTCTTCGTGTCAAGCGATTGCGACCCTGAAGAGTCAGGGCTGCAATATGGTCAACACGAAGATGAATGCCTTGTCGGAGGTTATGAGAAGTTTATACAACAGTACAAAAAGAAAAACTCCTTGAATGTGAGGGATGCTATCAAAAACTTTCAATGCAAATTGTGTGACCCTTCCCAATACCTGGATTGTTATACTAATCGTAGCCGAGATGATCCCATGTTCGAGACGGGCACCTGTCAGTGCATTTCTACCCACAGCAAAGGCTACATACTGGTTTACGATGACACTGCAAAAGAATGCCGTGGCTCTAGTGGCAGTGTAAGGTTTATACAAAATGTTTGACATGCAAATTATAGCGTAATCATCTTAAATTTGTTTACAGATATGTAATCGAGGTAAGCCCTGCCACGAGAAATTGATATGTGAGTTTGGAACCTGCGTTTGCGGTAAGGGCAGCACAGATTGCGACAAGGCCCCGTTAGCTCTTGATTTCCCAGACTTTAGCGCGTCAGGTGGAGTCGTTTTCACAGCATCGTATAAAATTAGCTTTATAATCATCATCAAATGTTTACACCGCATATCTCTCCTTAAATTATAGTGCTTGTTGAGGCGTTACAAAGTTACATTAAAACTATGTATCCAATACCATGAAATTTTAAATGTGCTATACGTATGTTGAAGTATTTACTTGTAAGTGGTATCAGTAAAAACTTGCTCGCTTAACGAAATACAAAGTTGTATTGACCAACATATTTAAAAGTTTTGTAGTGGCATTATGGTACATTCTTGCAAAATATCTGCGTGATTGTTCAATTGAATCGTTCGCCAAGTGATTTGAGTTTCGTGTTGGTTTATTTTTGTGTTGGCATAAATCATTGCATTTTACATATCAGTTAAAATCTCGATTCGTGAATGATTTAGTTGATGACTGAGCTTGAAATTCAATTCTTCATTTCACGAAACGTATGGTACATGCACGCTTTCAGAAGTACGTCAAACATTTTTATTTGAAAAAGATCCCTTTTGTGTGGGCTTGTTTTGTATACCAATATATCAGTATTTTCAGTAAGTAAATCATGTACATTTTCATAAAGAACACTGCGACATTGCCTTGAAGTCTTTAGTGATTTTCAACTTTCACGTAGTGATACTTTGACGCAACGAAGATGCGGAACGCGATTTTGTTCCTTGTTTCGTTGATTGGCAGTTCTTCGGTAAGATCATTTTTACATGTTAGTTCATTCTGGTGAAAATTCTGAAGAAATACGCTAATAAATCAATTCATTTGAAATTTTAGGGTGCTGCTATCATCAGAAATGAAAACAACCATGGTATGAATGTAACTTTTAAAATATTTAGATATTGAACCAAGCGAGGTAAAGATAAAGGGACATTTGTTTTGTTGCTCTTAGATCTTGTTAAACGCGACATGGAGGGGTTGGGTACAATGCTTAAGAACATGGGAGGCGGCGACACTGGGGGAAGTGGAGGACTGGGAGATATGATGAAACAATTTAGTGGTGGTGGCTTCTGGAGGAGGTGGAGGGATGGCCGATATGATGAAGCAATTTACTGGTGGTGTGGCGCAGGAGGTGCGGTGGAATGGCAGATATGATGAAGCAATTTGGCGTGGTGCTGCTGGAGGAGGTGGCGGGATGGCGGATATGATGAAGCAGTTTAGCGGTGGTGGTGCAGATGGAAAGGGTGGTGGAATGGCAGATATGATGAAAGCAATTCAGTGGCGGTGGTGCTGCTGGAGGAGGTGGCGGGATGGCGGATATGATGAAGCAGTTTAGTGGAGGTGGTGCTGCTGGAGGAGGTGGAGGGATGGCAGACATGATGAAGCAGTTTACAGGTGGTGCAGGTGGAAAGGGTGGTGGAATGACAGATATGATGAAACAATTCACTGGTGGTGGTGGTGGCGCAGGAGGTGGCGGTGGAATGGCAGACATGATGAAGCAATTTACGGGTGGTGCAGGTGGAAAGGGTGGTGGCATGGCCGATATGATGAAGCAATTCACTGGGGGCTCTGGTGGAATGCAGGACATCATGAAAAGTTTGGGAGGTGGAGCAAGCGGTGGTAAAGGTGGAGGACCGATGGGAGGACTAATGAATATGGTTAAGAATCTTTTAGGTGGAAAAGATGTGGGAGACGTTATGAAATCCATGTCCGGTGGAAAAGGAGGAGGTGGAATGGATTTCTCTAAAATGTTTTCTGCATTCGGAGGCGGCGGGGCTAAATCGCGAAAATAATGAAAAATGATTCATAATGGTATTTTAATGTAATGTGATATTGTAACAAACACAGCCGTATGCTACCAATAAATCCATTAAATATTTCGATTAATGCATTGAAGTGGTCAAGCATCTATTTTTTAAAAATTTAAGCTGCTTTCATTAAACATATATTTTATCCTACCAAAGATAGAATTAAATTGTAACATAAAACATGAAAAAAAAAATCGTATTAATCTCGTCCCATCCTCGTTAAAAGACTAAGGGATTCCGTGATGGGATGGAGAGGCTCAACACTGAATTATTTGCGATTTTTTAAAAATCAGGAGCACACGCAATCTGCCCCTTCCTTTTATATGCATAATATAACTTTAGAAATTGAATTTCAATGAAATACTCCTAAAACTTTGTGTCATCTTTATATTGAATATATTTAATATTGAAAAAGCACCGCACGAAAATAAGGATAGTATGCAAATGTTGTAAATTGTATATGAATGCTAACCAACCTATTTGAAATACGAATAAGGATGAGGACTGTGAAAGAGAGTTTTATGCTGCTCCAAAAAGGCATCATAAAAATGTTTAAATGTGTCATAACATTATTTCTTCTATTGCTTATTTTCCAAGATAACTCGTGCAGTTGTGAAGGTAAAGAATACAAACGTTATTAATACATCAGTAGTAAAGAAGATTCTAAATTTTGAACAATAATATTAAACATCGAAGAAACGAAACGCTGATGAATTATACCGATCGATATTTAAAAGAGGTCAATTTTTAAATTGCAGTTCGGAAACGACGGGATATGCAAGGCATTCTAGACATGCTGAAAAAATATGGAGGAGTGTCTGCGTCTGGAGGAAAGGAGGGCGTCAACGGACGAATGATGGACATTGCGGAGAATATTTTTGGTGGAAGAAATGTGGTGGAGTTTCTTCAGCAGTACTATACAGTCAATGGGAATGAAGGTTACCATAAAGGGTAAACACAAAGCGTATTGAGAAAGGGGCAATGTTGCAATCATTTAAATTTGAATGAAATACATGTAAAGTCAAATAATATTAAAATTTTGACCACACGTAATCATACGTAAATATGTTTATTAGAATCAAAGCACCATTGTTAAAAGCATACTAATTTTTAATCTTAGATTCAATCATAATCATAACCTGATCATGTTTGATTTCAAATCGCTCCTCAATTGACTTTTTGAAACATTTCCGGCTCACGAATACTCAACTAAAGCTAACTATTGTCATTGTCATCAATTGAATATTTTGCTATCCTCACAATTTCGATTATTCATGAATGCATGAATGACGTAAGCCTCCAAACTATTTTAGAGGACGAATATATAGCGTTCAATTTAATGACAATGGTTGGTTGGAGTTAAAAAACGATTGATTATAAGCGATTGTAACAGTTTCAAACACCTAAATACTCAAAATCCTATAAGTACAAGTATTTCAACGAACTGAGAAATTAGAATTGGATTTTCGATGTAGTGGTGCACACTACACATCACTTTCATTGATTTTTTAGAAATTAAAAAAAAGTTAAATATTTCCTTACCCAGTTTAAATACTGTATTCAACCACCCATTATTTAAAATGAAGTACGCTTTTCTAATCTTGTGCTTTGTCTGCGCATGCACACTTGTGTGGAATGTAAAGGTAAGTTATCAAGTCTCACTGGGAATCTCTTCAAAATCTTTAATTGGAAGTACAACTTTGTATTTTGGTTTAAATTTTAGGCATCTCCAATGTCTACAGCCACCGAGTCCCACATGGAGGAGAGCAATGGTTAGTCAACTGCTTAAATTCTGCAGTCAACATTTAAACTATAAAATGATTGACAATTAATTATTATCTGTATGTTAGGTCGAGTGCGTCGTGACATGGAAGGATTAATGAGCATGATGACTGGCAAACCTGGCGCCGATGGTAAACCCAATCCTTTTGCGGATATATTTAAATTTATTTCACAGGGAATCCAAACTATTACCCAAGCATTTAAATCTTAAATCTTCAAAAACTTTTGCCGGTAGTAACTCACCTTGATTTTGTCGATTATGAGTTATCTACTTCAAACTACATACTAATTGTTCTTCCTAATCATACACGCAAATGTTGATAATAAAGACCCATTTCTTGTAAAAAAATATCCGCGCAGGGACTCTAATCTTTTATCATGCCATTGCAATGCATCCTAACTATACATAACATGGAAATTGGAACATACAATGTTTTTTCTTCCACAGGTCTGCCAGAACGTCACAATCGTTCATGGCACATATTCTTCTACGTAACGCTAATGATCAAGTATATAAAATCTTGTCGGTAACAGCATATGACGTTTTAATGAGCGTTTATTGTCTAGCTTTCTGAAGTAAAAACATCTTTATCATCACCCCATTTAAACCTTTAAAAAATCTTGTTCGAAATAATAGTTTTTAAAGGTACACCAAGTTTTTCAAACTTTTAGCAAAAAATTAAATATATGTAGCATATTTTGTTGTTCTGAAGCTCGACACAACCGCAAAATATAGAAAGATCAGTTAGTCATTAATTCCATTCTTTTAGCTCAATTTGTTGAACACATAGAATTTGGGTGTGCTATGTCTTAATGGTAATATAATTTTAGTAGAAATTAGTTTGTTATCGCATCTGTTAAGACACCCGACACCCTTCATGAACAGCAAACAATGCTAACATCAGTGCTCACTAATCAGGCTCGAAGAAGTGGGTAGATTGGGAAACTTAGCATTTGACTATTCTATCTAATGTTTTCTGTTTTTTATCATATTTTAACAATTCATTGCCTACTAAACCTTACATACATATTTCATTCTACCAATAAAATATGTATTAACAATACTAACAATAGTTGAAATTGCTAACTATATTGGTTGCAATTATTATCTGAAAATGTTTCCAAATTTAATGCTTCACATTAGGTCGTTACACATTATTTCAATAAGTGCTTACGTTTGTAAAAGACTACTAAAAGATTCATTTTGCATGTGTAACGTGTAGCATCCGGTTCATTTTCATGCAACAACTAAATCTTTCACGTTATGAATGATTGAATAGTGAGGCTGGTCCTGGTGACACGATCAATTTTTGAATCAAGTAAAATAGAACTACACAAATAAAAAGGTTTTTATTTAGATTTCTTTCACATTTATTGTTTGTTGTTCTGTTGTATTTTATTTTCACTGAATTGAAAATATGATTGAAAAACTGATTCAGTAAAATATAAGCTTGCATGCAACTTATAAAGTACCTAAATAAATTATGCTAAATTAATCGACGAAAGAGAGATAATAGGCTTGTTTCTTCTGCAAAATAAATACGATCACACTCATTCAAACTTGTTCCAGTTTGTCACTGAAAACCACGAATGATCCTTCATTCTTAGTGGATAGCTGCTTCATATCAAGCCGTTTCCAACAAACATACTAATAAAATGGCTTCAACTCACATGTGCATCTTAGCCAGTCTCATGGTGCTTGCGTTTCTGGCTGTGTGTACGATATCCGTTGATGTAAGTAACCTTTTAAAAATATTTGTTTGAAGAAATATGATTTTCCTCGACAAATGCTTTTTAAGTTAGTATTTAGGTATATTGATAAAAAAAATCCTATTTACAGGCTCGAGCTTCATCGCCTCATGATCACACTGAGAGCCCTACACACGGTAAATTGGTGGAATAAATTTTGTTTCATATAAATTACATAAATATAAATTGATAATAATATTATTTGCAAATTTTCAGAACGTGCACGTCGGGACATGAATGGTTTATTTGATAGCTTGGCTGGATTTCTCAAGTCGGGGCCGAATGGAGAAAAAAGCGCAGCACAAAATGGATTTGAAGGAATACTAAATCTTGGTTTATCTTTCTTAAACTCATTAGGTGGTGGGGCTAAAAGTAAATAATTAACAAACTTACATGTGAATTTCCCTTCGTTAAGAGTAAAAAATGACGACCCATTTCTTGTTGCTAAATACGCTGAAACCGTCGTTTTATTTTGCATCAATTTGTCATATAAAGTTATGTTGGAGCATTAATTGTATGCATCTTAAATTGAATAGCATTATTCATTATTGGCACCGCTAAAATCTGCAATAGAGACGTCAACAATTTGCTCAATGAGATCAAAGGTCCGTGGGCATGGAACATCCCAAAAATGTTGGATATATATAGTATGAAAAACTAAGAATTACTTAGACTGAATCCTAACATCTGTCGTACTAGACTTTTTGTTAGTTCTAGACATTTGAAAAACTTTGAAAACACATGCATTGAACAACTTCTAAATAGTTACGCATCGTTCCTGACTGTCAAAACCTGATTATAAAGTTTGTAACGGGGTGAAATGATATCAAAAGTAAATTGGATTATATAACTGATAATTACATTGTATTTCTAGATTAATTATTTAGGTCGTATTAAAATATGAAGAAAAAACCTCTCGTGTTCAATATGTAATAATGCGAATCTGACGTAAATGGCGCCACTCCACTCACAAAGACAGCGGATGTGATACAACCTGTTTCAATGCAGTTGAATTTTTCCAGTAAAAGTTAGCTTATCTTTAAAGGTCACTAGACATACTATTGGCTATTATGTCGATTTGGTCTTGTATGCAATATTGGTTTATGAAGTTGTTTTATTGTATTATCATAATCAGTAGGAGAAACATTTGTAATTCGTGATTTATTTCAATGCAAACCCTTTCTAAAATGGAATTAAATAATAATGCGGTATTTATGGACGTGGTTTTTAACTGTATTGAGATGGAGTTAGCCTGTTATAACAATGAACTTTCCGTGCAGCAAATGTGACGCAATTGGTTCCTTTTGCAACGAAACACGCTGCAAAAACTGAGCCTATACGTTGTATTGTGTGAGTTAATGCTGAAAAGGAGCATAAAGACACATGCAAGCACAAATGATAACTTTCCACTGTACTCTTGCTTTGAACTTTGTGGTTGCAGCTCGGAAGTTTGTTTGTTTCTGGTCAACAATTTAATTGAAAAATGGAAGTGAAAACTTTCTTTCTAGTTTCTGCACTTTTAGCTGTAATTTTTGCTGTTAGCATAATTCAGGTAAGATGACCAAAATCTTAATAAAATTACTCCAAACCTTCAACACAAAATGGCATGTTTGGTGTTTTTTTAAAAATAAAGGCATATCCATCAAATGACAATGGCCACCAGGATAATGTCCCAGAAGAGAATAAAGGTAATTAAAACTTTTTAACAATGCCACATACGTGTTAATTTCAACGCGTTATTTCAGATTTGAACTTTAAGTCTGTTTTTTCTTATTAGTTTCCATCCGAATTCGTAGAAGTGCTGAAAGCATGTTTGATGCTATTGCTAACGGCGTCGAAGGAGGGCTTCAAGGCTTGTCGAAAGTCGGAAATTCCATAAAAGTTGCATTTGAAGGCGTTTTCTCATCAGATAATAAAAACGCAATATCAGACGGTTTCACCAAATTTACTCAAGGAATAAAAGACGCGTTCAATGGATTCTTCGGGGTAGGCGGTGAAAGTGTGAAAAAAGGATTTAAGAAACTTGACAATGCAGTCAAGAAAGGATTATCGCCTTCTGGGGAAGTACCAGCAGAAGAAACTACATAAAAATGTGAGCTGTAAACTATCATAATTCTAAGGTCATCTAATGTCGCATTAATTTTAAAAAACCGAATCACCGTTTTAATAAAAACTGTCAGTCAAATAAAAGGATGCAAAAATCGTTTGTATTTTTGAAGCATTCAGAATTAACATATACAACACATAATTTTAAAATAAATTCCTCATATCAACTACTCATTCAGTTTTAGAAAAAAATTGCATGACAAGTTGGATTCTGATCGAATTGGCAATGCTGAAGGTTCAATGTATTTTTGCATTTACTTTTTCATGCAACCACATCAAAAAACAGGAAAATTTTAGCGTCAGAAAGTAATCAAAATCGAAATATTCATGTGCATGATCTCTGACTACATTATATATTCACGCAGAGATCGTCTTTTTTACTACAAATCGAACGGACAAACACGAATCAGGACATTTAATACCTAAAAACATGAACCATTCATATAATCATGGAAAAATGAAATAGCATTTCCATTTGATTGAAAAAATAATCTATAAATACCTACTGCATCTCACACGCCGCATGCAACGCTAATAAAATGAAATTGCATTGAGTTCTTCTAGCAAATACTTCAGTTCCATCGCTTTTAGGTACCTCTATAAAACATTTCCCATTTGACATTGACTTTTGACATTGAAGCCGCTTGAGAATCTTCAAAAAACAATGTCTGCAACACACGGCCAATGTTTACAATGGATTTTTCACAAAGACCTTTAAAAACCAGATAAGGATCAATGATCAGTGAAGAATGATAGGTGATGTCATCTGCAAACCTTTTTGTTTCCAGCACTTTCAGCGAAAATATTACTATTATTATCCCATAATTCATTACAGAAGAAAACAATTACTGACAACGACAACTGACGCTTGATGAAACTACACCATTGATGACTAATTCCCATTCAATCTTCGTACCCAAACATGCTAGAAGTAGCTACTATGAGCTATTTTTTTAACCACAACCACCACAACGAGCACAGCGTGGAATCATTTAATAAACCAGCCAAACCACTAGTTACGCACACGGTGGGTCTAAGTTGATGATGTTGATGTTGCGAACTGCTGTCATAATATTACAGCAACCGCAGCCTTGCCTGTTTTCTTGGTATAAAGCACGGTCAACTATTTAATATTCCAATTGATTAGTCACCAACCAGTAGTTTTTAATTTGCATTCAATTATCCCTATGACTTTGTGAAGACAGCGACAGCATGTATGAATATATCTATGAAACTCATGTACCTGACTGATTCATGCTATTTCAACAATAGAATCACATCATCAACAACACCACCAACTAACGTCACCTTGACTCACCCTGTGGATATTAATGACAATTTTATTCTCGTCTCCTGAGACAAATACTCTCAGACAGTATTCATCTTTTAGACTGATTAAAACTAAGAATTGGTCTTCTCCCTTATTTCCAAAAAACTATACATAATCTAATTCCAAGTTTGAGATAGGGAATTTAATCTAATAAGTTAGAAAACAACTACTTAAGTAGAATGTCTTGGGAAAAAATAGGGCTAAAGTTCTCAGCTTTCTGTGCACTACTTTATTTTTCCGGGAATGTGGCACAAGGTCTACCAGCAAATTCGGGGAGACGCTTGAGTAAACAACAAAATGGAGATCCTCCCACAGCTAAAATCTTCCAAGTCGACCAAAACAATCGTATCCTACGTCAGTGGACAAGAATTAACGAAAACTCGGAAACAGTTATCCAGGACATTGATAAAATACGACTAGAATGTACTTCGGATGCTCATCCTGTACAATGGCTGTATATTGGGCATGGTGTAAGTATCACATTACCCCATGCTTTATCTGGCCGTGTATTCTAAGCAGAGATATTAATTTTCAGTCAAGACTTTTCTCTGAAAAGTAGCTTTAATCAATTTGATAGCTTTTGTTAATACTTTTGACTTTTGTTTTTACTTGGGCTCGGTTGTAGGCTCCTGTTCTCACATCTAATGTGACATTTTCGAGAATAAAGGACAGAAGTGGCGAAATCGCAACTGAGTATGTGGCAACTGTGTTGATCAATCCAGTCAAGGAACACCACACCGGAAAGTATGTTCAAATATATATTATATTTGAGTCAGTTCTTATATTTGAAGGTGTTCTTATATTTGAAGGTATATCTGCTCCAGCACGGATCATTTTGATACCCGTACCTTCTTCTACATTTATGTTCCAGGTAATTTAATCCTGGTTTTATCCGTATTTAACTATAAATTCTCAGAAAATCTCAGGAAGAAATGCCGAAAACTCATGCAGCTTTCGTAAGCTTTATGTGAATTCAATTTTCAAATGCATGTTCTTATGTACAGGACCTACTTTGTTCAGTGCTTTGAATGGACAAGATATTATGATTCCAAAGAATGATTCAGGAATCCTTATCCCATGCACTGTTTCGAATCCTGATGTGATTGTCATACTTGAGAAATCTATTAATGTAAGTGCTTGTTTTTTTGTGTTTGACATGATTATATTTAGATTTAAAAAATGCAATTCCATGATGGTATTTTGCCAGAATTATAAATGGATAATTAAATTAATATTATTGCCTACAGGATGTTTTACAAAGGGTTAAACCGAGTTTGGTAACCTTTGATCCTAAAGAAGGTGCTCGACTTAACATTGCAGACATGGATGATCCCGAAGGGATCTATGTTTGCACGGCACGCTATAATAATCTCGTCAGAGGGATTGAGTATACTCTTCGCTATCCATCATCCAAATCAAGGACGGGTAATCCAATTCGGTTTAATATGCCTACGTCTGAATTCCTAATGTAATTCTCAATTTTGAATTTGAGATTGTATTTTTTACATTTATTTACTTTTTCAGATATTTCAGAAAAGCTCGAGATGGAGCCTGAGAAATGTGATATTAAATGTGGTGATAATGCTCACTGTGAGCTCGTCGGAGGTCAACCAACTTGCTTGTGCAACCGCTTATTTAAAGGAGATCCAAAGCAGGCCTGCGAGCACGATTGTCACTCACACTCAGATTGCCCCAAAGACACGGTATGTTTCAGAGATCTGAAATGTAGAAATCCGTGCGTGCATTCCATTAGATGTGGAGATAATGCTCTTTGTCGTGTTGAAAATTCGTTTCCTGTTTGCTATTGCCCTGAGAATTTTGTCGGAGATCCGAAATCAGGATGTATTAACTCGATTCAACAAGGTAAGTTTCAAACGTTAGTAATAATAGTTTACAAAAAATAGCGAGTTAAATCATCAACATTGGATGATTTTTCAGATGCTCCACCTTCTGCACTTAACACCAGCTCAACATGCACTCGCAAATGCGTTGAGAATTCAATTTGTGTAAATGAAGGGGAAAGAGAAACTTGTAAATGCAGACCAGAAGCCAAAGGAAATCCTGATGTGGCTTGCGAGATAGGATGCCAGAGTCACGATGAGTGTCCAGACGACTTGTCATGTAACACGCTGAATAAATGTCATTCTCCATGCATTCACAATATAAGATGTGGAGAGGGAGCTTCTTGTGCGGTTATCAAACACCGACCTCAATGCTACTGTCCAAGAGACACTTTTGGTGATCCAATGAAAGAATGCTCTTCCGAATATCAAGGTAAACATAGTAAATTTTCTTTCAATAGAACAAACATTCCACTTCATATACAAGTTAGTTATAAGGTTTTATATTAAATTTTAAAAGGTGACCAACCTCCATCAAGCAGCCCTTCTGATGCATCTCCCGCACCTGATACGGAAAGCAATGATAAATGCAAAAGAGATCTGGAGTGTGCTCCTAATCAGAGATGCATGAAGCCAACCGTAGACAAAGGAAAGGAATGCTTGGATCCATGTGTCACAAGACGTTGTGGTTCAGGAGCAGAGTGCAAGACACAAGATCACCGCACATTTTGTGCTTGCAAAGACGGTTTTGAAGGTAGCTTAATAGAATCACGCTTAAATTTAATTACTTAAGTACTGCCACTCAACTCGAATATTTCAAAATTTATCATCAGGTAACGCAAATAAGGAGTGTCGCCCAATTAAATATGAAGATGGAGCTGTGGAACCACTTCGAGGTCCAAAAGAGACGCTATCTGTAGCCCGGAAGCCCAGCCAAGCTGACTGTAACAAATGTGGTCCATTTTCAAAGTGTTCGTTGGACAAGGACGGTAAACAACAATGTAGCTGTCTTACTGGACGCGTTGGTCAGCCACCAAATTGTGCTGAAGAATGTCAGCGAAATTCCGACTGCCCTTTAAGCCATGTCTGTCTTCGTGACAGCCGACTAGAGTTCCCATACTGTGCTAAAATCTGTAGTAACAAGATTTGTGGGGCTAATTCCAAATGTCGCGAAGCCAATGGGGTCATCCCCGCTGATTGCGAGTGCCCATTGGGTTTTGGTGGAGATCCCTATTTGCATTGCCAGAATTTAAACGACAAAATTGGAGAGACTTGTAAAATGGATGAGGAGTGCGGACCAACTTTAAGATGTGAGACGGGTGCAAGCTACAGAAAATGTGTGGATCCCTGTGACAGTCTCAAGTGTTCTGAGAGTCTGGAGTGTGTAGTACAAGATCATCAAGCTACCTGCATTTGTCCATCAGGTTTGTTTGTGTGACAATAAAAATCAACCATTCTCTTCTTCCCTCAAATGAATAATGAAATCCCAATAAAACATTTAGATCACGTAAATTCACGCAATAGTAATAACCATTATTGTATTTGCTCAATAGGCTACACTGGAAATCCAAGCATTGGGTGTACCAAAGACTTTGACTTCAATAATACTTCCACCGCTGAAAAGCCATGTGGAGGACTAAGTTGTGGACCTCATAGTGAGTGCAGGATTGAAAATGGACGACCATCTTGTTCTTGCAGATCGTATGCTTTGGGAGAACCACCAAGCTGTTATCAAGAATGTAAATCAAGTGGGGACTGTGAGCCAGGCCTTTCTTGTGTTCACAAACGGTGTCAACATAGCTGCAGCAGTTGTGGTATCTATACTAAATGTTTGATTTCGAGGAACCCCACTCAGGGATCTTTTTGCACGTGTTTGGAAGGATTCAGAGGTGATCCACTCAAGGGATGTAGCCCTATTAATGCATAGATGCAAGTTTCATATTACCAATGAAATGCGACGACTCAAAAAAAAATCAGCGCAGTTATTACAATGATATCAGGTATAGATTAGTTTAATTTTACTCTTGAAAATTTTGTTTCATAAAAGATCATACAATCATTCATCTTCCAATTACCGCTGAACGGATTGTTAAAATATTTAAATAGTATAATCTTTTTACGTGTTGTATTGTATTAATTATTGTATAGTCAACGTTTAGCCAAAGAAATATTTGGAAGTTTTACGGAAACCAAGCCATTAGTATACTCAGTTTCAATATTTGGAATAAAGAAATTATAATAATTTTCTAATGTTGATCAGACTCTTTTCATGCAACCAAATGAAGAAGCCTGTTAATAAAAACTGAAGTATAAAAGGATAACCGAGAGGAATCGGGCCAGTTGCTTCAACAAGTGTTTCATCTTCTGCGTCATCCATGTTTTTCAAATGCTCCTTCATTCGCCCTTCGTGGTGTTTGGTTATTACGTTGAACGCCCAAATAAGTAAATAAAAATAAGCAATGTTGTATTTATCATAGGCTTCTACGACAAGTCGACCTAAATGGTTAATGCTGTAGCTGACAGATGCAAATGGGCCATAATCAGCACTATCTTCTTCTGATTCTTCAACAATATCAATGTCGGGTATATCTATTTGCGGTTCTGCGAGGTGTAGCTCGTATATGATTTCATTTGGAATAGGTCCGCAGACGTTATTTGTAGGAGTTGTGGTGTTGCTTGTTGGAGCGGCTCTGTCTTCGTCATCGGATATTTCCTCAGACGAATATGAGCTGGATTCACATGCTGGAGTTGGAAATTACAATGAAATATGCATATTGAAAGTTGATTACGTAATAATTTCTTGAGAAGTGTTTTTAAAAAAAACATTGTTTACAAATGTCGGAATAGTCCAAGGGCTCAGTCGTAGCTTTTCGTGCTTCCTTTGATGAGGATGCTTCGTCGTCAGAAGAGCCTTCGTTACTCCTTTCGAATACGGCGACTGGGTGAAGAACGCGACAATCATGATATCTCGTTCTTTGATTGCAATACGGACACTTGGTGTATCTAATGAAATGCGACGTCATATATCATTTTAATTATGGGAATTCTTAAGGACATATTTCTTAGATTGCTGGATTGAAGATCATCTACCTGTCATATCTTTTCATGAAAAACCATTCCCGAAGGCATCCACTGTGGAAAAGATGGCCACATTCTGTACTAAGCACCTTATGGCAGTCATAAGTTCCACATTTGTATAATGGATCCGATAACAAGAATTCTCGGTAGATAAGCTCTTGGTCGATAAGGGATAGCTCATTTGTCGATACAAGTTTACCAAATGAAAAGAATTGGAGGGGTGGCCCTGGTTGCTGAAGGGAATCGCCGCAAATTGCGCAATCAAACTTGAGACTGTTTTTCTCGGATCGTAGTGTGTTACTTTCCAAATGTATCCAACTTCCGTCACCCATTTTCAGTAACAAAATATTGTGGAAGTAGCAATTAGCAGCGTTTGTGAGTAAGAAGTATGTGAGTTAGGAAACGGGCGATAACTTTCCTTTTAATTTGATAATTCACTCTAATTTCACTAAATGACAATATTTATGATTCCTCAGTACCATTGAGTTTATGACAGTTATAAAGAATTTTGTCATTATTGGGGTGCGAGACTGCATGGCTTCATTTGAAAACTGAATGTGGTCATGGAGAAAGTTTCTTGGAGCATTGAAGCCTTCTGAAATGCCTTCAGATGTACTTTGGGTGACTTTGGGTGACTAATGCATTGAATGACTAGGGTTTGGAATAAGTCATCCAATCGTCAATGGCTGACTTTGACTGTAATTACTTGTCTACAACAATGCAAGCTTGGCCTATGATTCATAATGTCAAACTGTTTCACAATTATCATGATGTATTGTACCATCATCACTTAATACGTTCGATTTCAAATGATGTGCTTTCTTATCTTGCATGTTAATCGTACAATGTACATGTTGTACATTGACCATATGCCATGTAATGGATTATGCCAATAATTTTTATGAACCTCTCCCAATTACATTGCGTTTTTCATCCAGTACTCCAGTGTTAGACGAGCCTTAATCTTAAGCAGAGTTTACATTTTCATAGACTTGCTAACTGTTTTACCCTACATTTTGAGAATATATAATAAGAATAATCTTTAAAATGTCTTGTGAGCACTGTAATGGACCAGGAGCAAAAGACATTCCAGGAGTAAAATGTTGTTGGTCAAGGGCAATGGAAATTGAAAAATTCAAGAAGCGTGTCAAGCATAAGTACATATTTGAAGTGATATTTGATCTCCTTATATCAGTAACGAGTGTTGCAACTGATATTATAGCCCTACTAAATTACCTAATGGTAAGAATGGCACTAAGAAATACTTTGAAACTTGTATTTTATGAAATGAGCTACTGTAAAATAAAATAAAATATTTGTGCGAAATTTTTTTTTTGAAGAAACGGAAGTATGCATTTGCATTTTTCACAATGGTTCCAGTCCTCCTTCCAACGTTTGTTTTTACAAACGTCTATCTTGATGACGGCGACGATTTAACGAGCAAAAAAAAGTCAGCAGCAGCTTCTAGGGTAATATCGGTGAGTGGAAAAGTTGCCGACGGTAGCCCCTATCCGAGACCCGGAGCATGGGAGACATCAATGGAGGAGTCGGCAGAAGTAGTTGAGCAGTTTGAGTTCCTTCAAGACTCTGAGACAGATAGCAGCATCAGGAGCATAAACGGTGATGATAGCGTTGGAACATCATGCATGCAAAAGTGCTTGTTTCATTGCCCTGGTGCGAGACGTGAATGTCAAAGTGTCGGGGAATTTTGGAGGTACTTTTACTAATTATAATAACAATTGAATTCTGATTCGCTAGCATTCCTATGAACATATAATTTTCAGAGGATGCGCACAGTGTTGCTGCAATCCTAATCATGAACTACGTCGAAAAGGAGCAATCGCAATGAAGAATAGCTTTCAGAGAATGTTTAAATATGGATTCGGAACCTTTGTTCTTCGCTTTATTGCATGGGCTTGGTATTATATGAAATAATGAACACATTCAATTATTTATCTTACTTGTATCAAGTCACTCAGAATGAAATCTTAGTTAATCATTTCCTTCTCACATTTTTATGCTCATAAAAGGTACATCAAGGCTTTGATTTATGGAATTAAGGCTTACAGAGAGCCCAAACGATTTATGAAAATAGAAACGTAATGCAGTATATATTTATGCTACATTTCTCGAGATTAAATTACTTAATCAAAAGTTATTATTTTTGTTAAAGCCCGGATCGTCATTGGAGTTATGAGTTGCTTGTAAGGCTGGACTTTCTTCAAGCAGCACTCGAAAACGCTCCACAATGTGTTATCCAGTTGTACGCTCTAATTACACAATCGGACGAGGATAGAGTTTTGGGAATGTTGACTCTAATTTTCTCTTTCATTGATTTTATTCGAGTATCTGTTTCCGTACATTGGGATATGGACAAAGGTAAACTTTGAAGGAAACTATTTCAAGCGAATTTGCTCCAAATAAAATGCTTATAGTTTGTACTTTTTAAGGTCCTGTCATTGCACCTGGAGGCTGCTACGACACTTGGCTATGGAAATTTGTTAACACAACGTCCTGGATATTCATATAGTATATTTCACCCCTAAATAATGAATTCCTTTAAAGGTTCAATGCAGACTGATTCTAAGATAAACTATTTAACAAATTTGCTTTCAGTTCAGCAAGAAGTGCCGCAATAGCTCTCATTTTAGCAACTGCGGGGTTTCAAAATCCCTTAACGATATTGCCTGGAGCAATGTTGGCTCTTCACATCTTTATATTTGCCAAAGTCCTCTCAAAAGCAGAGTACGGGGTGGCAGCCCAAAAAATAGTTATCGCTGTTTTCATCTCCTTATTTTTTCTCCCGGAACTGGATTCCTCAGTGATTCCAACAATTATTCAGTTTTACTATGCCGCAATCATAATTCAAAATGCTTTCTTCATTATTCCATGGACTGGTTTTGGTCAAGAGTACTGTGTTTCTACTGGAAATTTTGTGACGAGGCCACCACGACCTACACTGCCTCCTCCTGGATCATATCCGTCAACAATATTTTCAACAATTGGTATTACGGCAGGGTTAACTACGCCTACAAGAGATCCGAAGGCGATCACTGCATTTATACCGCCAACTCAGCCAACACCCGTTGAAGACCATGGCTGTTTAATTGACCCACTGATTATATGTTTGTCCAACTTGAATTCAATACAATTATATAATGCATGTAATTGGTAGATATTCGTATTTTAAAAAATATTTGGTTTTGACATTCTAGCGTTAGCAGTTCCTACACTAACAATTATTGGAGTCATCTTTCGCTTAGCTTCCTCCCAAAAAATGGTACGCTATAAACATGATCTTCCAGCAAAAATTGACAGTGGCCAACACAAGCTGGAAACTTCAATTGCTAACATTTTCAACAAGAGTTGGACTAAAGTTAGCGTGAACGAGCTGTTTTCTGCATTCTTCAGAATGCTAAAGAAGGAAGTTATCATTTTGGATAGAAATCCTTCAGAGCCGGGTCTAATGGAAATTTTTCGGAATGATCCCAACAAACGATTTTCATTTTTGAATTCAAGACTTCAAACTGATTTCTTGGCATCCCAAACATTCATTCGTGAGTCATTTTCATTGATGACAAGGACAACAAGGAGTCACGACATAAATGTTGAATGCTTAGAAAAAGCTGTGAATGAAGAGTTACCTCCGGAATACTCTTCCGATTCCGAGCTCACATTTCGAGCTAGTTCCAAGAAACGACCGAGGATTCCCAGATCAAGAAATGTTTCAGAGAGCAAAGATGTTCCGGTGATAATTGAGACCAATACGCTACCTGTCGACTTACCTTCTGGAGCACAGTTTTTAGAAATGTGTTGGATTTAATAATGGCATGAATTTAAAAATAAAAACATGATTATCCCATTCCATGATTTCAGTCTTTCGCGATTGATTAATTCATTGACACGAATATCACAATAATTTTTTATAATACCCATCATAACTTCCACTGCTTGTTAGAAACCACCTACCACACATTTATATTATTACTTATCGAGTAGAATGTATTTCAGGTGCATAAAACAGTCAATTTTTGTACTTACTGCTTGATTGATATGACGGAGCTAAATAAATAAATGCATGTAGGTTTTTTCTACCCAAGGTGTTTCATTTTCATTCTGTTTTATTAGAATTTGATAATCTTAGTAGTACTTGACTTTTAACAACTTAATATAAACTTTGTAGATGCTGATACCAGTCAGCGGCAGGTGGATAAAAAAGACTAGAGGTTGCTTGTAATTAAAGACAACCTTGCAATTTAGTAACTGACACACTTTCCAATCATGTTAAAATTACTCCTGACGTCAATCCGTCGGAGCACTTTTAATGCCAGCCCCATCCAGCCTTGAATTTGTAGCCAAAGTTGTAATGTGGCCATCCCCAGCCCTGTTTAAATTTTCAATATAAAATGTTAAATACGGCTGACAATATGATTAGTACTTAAAGTTAAAGAGGATCATTTTACCCAAGCCCCCCGCCTTGCCCAACTCCAAGACCTCCACCTCCACCCCCGTGATGTCCATGCCCATGATGATGTCCTGCAGCAGGTTCGAGGTCTTCCTTCTTATCCTCAGCGTATACAAGAGCAACCACAAGGAGGGTGACGAAAATGAAAGCCTATTGAGAAACAACGAAAACTTAATCAATCTCTGAACTGAAGTTTTTGATTATTGCAAAACTTTCGTTTCATTTTTCACAGTTTTTATCACTTACAAGAAGCTTTGCCATTTTGCTAATGGTTATTTGCAATTGGATTTAATAAAAGAACTTGACTTGTGAACAGTTAACAAACTTCTGATTGTTAAATCCCGATTGTTTGCCTTTTATATTGACCATGATGTATGACGGTTATCATAACACATGCATTTGGGGGCTCATAAATAGAAGTAGCATGTTATGCAATCCTATGAACTGCTCTGAACTACCATCTCAATGTATTAATCGTCAATATAGGGACACATCAAAGTGTGTGTAAGCCATCTAAATTGTATCTAAAATTGGTCAAAAATGGTTTACGGAGGAGTAACCACAAAATACTAGGGAAGTATATTGAGTAGCAGCCAAAAGTATTAAAATTTATCACAGTAGTTTTGATCAACTTCAAAATTACATGATTTGAGTAGGAGACTGATTTGTTTTGTAACGTTTTTGTTGTCCGCATTTTAGCTTTAAAGTTTAAACTATATTAAAATTAAAGCTTGCTAGCTTTTTGCTAATTTAATCACTGTAGCGCGGCGGCAAGGCAAAGAATCGGAAGTGAGCACGTGGGTGTTTCCTTTGCATAAAAAATGCTTCCTTATCATCAACCAATCCAGCGTTTATCATACATAATTATGAAGCATAAAATGCACATGCAGTTGTTCAGAATACTCTTTACTTAAGTCAGAGCTTGAATAGATAAAGGTTTTACTGCTTTAATATAAATAAATGCTATCCGTGAATCAACCAGGCGAGACAATCCAATCTGTTTTATGCATAAAGTAAAGTGTGCATTTACGCCTTTTTATGCAGACATGCGATTGGTGTAACTTTATTACTTGAGGGGGTATTGTTGGCGTATTCACATTCACGATGCTTACGTACCTACTCAAAATCAGATCATCAGAAACGCGTGCCAGTTTGTATGGTACGCACTACACAATTAGTCCTGCTATTTGTAATCTTATAATTATGAACTACAAAAAATGCACTTGTAATAAAATTGATATCTTCATGACGCTTGGTCATAGTCTGAAAGTATGGGCAAGTAATACAGAAGACTTCCTTGAATTATATTGTGTACCTTTACATTTTTGTCAAAAACAAAACTTTTTTATTCACGACCAGAGTTCGCGAGTAGGTATGATACGGCTTAAGAATTAAAACTTAATTTTGACGCTACAAAAAAACTAGCGTAGTAGCATTTCCACGCATGGAATTCAATGCATGTAAATCGAGTATTTTGAAGCGATCTTTAAGATACGCTTATCATGATACGTAATCATATTTATTCGCGATTTGTATTAGATCGAAGCAACAATTTTAGATTCTTTGCTAAATACTAATGCGTAAATGAATATGAGGTTGAATGAGTTATTACGCTGCATAATAGTATTTAAAAAAACATAATTAAGGTTTGAATGCTTTCCATTTTGTCCAGGGTGTGTAGTTGATAGTTATCAATCAAAAGTATGATCTTTTAGATGCATTTGCGAACCCTCAATCAAGTTCTTAATGTTAAATCGCAATAATTTCATGCTATATTACGCAGGAGTGCATTTATGCAGTTATGCGAATGAAACATAATGAAACAACATAACACAATAATTGTTTTTCTCATAATTTATCCATCAATAGCTTTTATTATAAAGAATCGCTGCATTATATCAACCAAATGTGATTCGTATTAATAATAATGTGTACTTTATTAAAATTGTGTATAATGTATCTTGTACATAATATTCTATATACACGTTATTTATATAGCATTAAAGTTTACATACATTACAATTTTGTTGGATTGTGGATACTCTTAAGTAGTCCTGAACTTAATTAAAGTCAGTTTAATATATCTGTTTTTAAAGTTCACTCAACATTCATTTTCATTTCACTCCTTGTGATTTCTAAACTAGATGCACATTTTAGGTACAAGAAGAACTTTTGAAAACCGTGAAGTTTCTTGATCCAGTTTGAAATTATTGTAAAATACGACCGCTCACAAAACTGCCAAAGTTCAATTACCCATGAAGTTGAATTTTAAAATGCATTTATTTCAGAATTAAATATTTAAAAGTTAAAAATTGATTAAGAATTTCTACTAGATCGCATGCATAAGAAAGAACTTATAGCTGGTAGCATACATTTGAAACTGACCTTTGAAAATGATTGATTACATTTATACCTTTTGAAAATTCATATTATATCAGATCAGACACTCATTGATTCACTTTCAAAACTGACACCTGACAATCGCCCACATATAAATCAGCCTTATTCCATTCTAGCGTCTGCTCAGATTTTACATTGATGCATTTTAAAAGTGGAAATCAAACCAAGCCCTTCGCATCAAACCTCACACAAGTAATACTCAATAAAAGTTTGCACGTAGGAGAATACTACATTCATAATTCATTCCGTTTCTTTACATAATTCATAATGCGCACAGCCTTGTTTTTTTACACCTTCATAATATAATGTACAAGTATAGACATTCCATATAAAAAAAAACTTTACACGGTTGATAGCACTTATAATGTGTACGTAACGCACAATAGATAGCATTTATTCATTACATGATTTTAGATACATCAATGACATATTTACATGTTACACAATTAAGTAATTTTTAAGCATGTTTATATACATTCACCGGCTTTGGACTGTTTAGCAATCATATCATGATGAATGAATACTTTAGCCTTAAATCTGATCGGGGGAGATATTTTATACAAAATATACATGTTCTAAATATGTATCCGTAAAATCTTAGTCGATTACAATATAGTAGTAGTTTAAGCCTGAGTACAGAGGAAATGATACATTTTATATTTTTTGTCCTCTCCAAACTAAAGCTAAGATTATACAGAATGTGTTTGAATCAAGTTTATGTACAAATGTTTATGTAATATTCATTCATTACATGAATTATCTATCACTCATTGGTTCATCATTTCTGTATAATTAATTAATAAGTAGTTTTGCATACATTCACGGACATTGTTTTTACAAACGTTTGTCGTCAATCATACATAAAATTGCGTGTCGCCTTTGGTATAGACTAATCAGAATCATAATGATACGTTGTCCGTAATCATCATCATCAACCATAAAAGAAATTAACACTAACCAGTTCATATGACTCCATTCCATGCCAAAATGGAGTATCCGTTTCTTGACTATACTGTTGTGTATATATAAGTAGCAGTACATAAGTATAATATGTATGTATATATGAAGTATTAAAGTATTATAGTATAGTAAATACGTTTTTTAGTAAACAATTCATCTCGAAACTAAGCTAGATATTCTGGACGTCATTCCGGTAATAACTGCAGCTGAAGTGGCTGCTGCTGTTGTTGATGTTGCTAAATTAGCTACATGTGAAGCAGTAACTACTGCAACTGCTCCGGGTGTCCTTGCTGGTCTTAAGGATCTAATGAAAGGAGATGATTGAAGGACTAGCATAAGCTGGAAAACACTGGTAAATGTCAAGAAAGATATCATGCTGGCGGCTATAAGGAGATCACAGGCTTTGAATCGGGAGCTCCCTGAACCCGTCACAGCTTGGGCACATTGGCCTACAAAAAAGAAAATGGAAAGTGATGAGAGAAACAGTCATAAACTCATGTGTTTGCTGTCATCAAGGCTTTGTACAAGAAAATTGGATAAGACACGAATTTAATTATGATTCATTGTGTTTACATACCATCAATTGTGAGATTAAATGCCCAAACGCCTTCAATCCCTGGGCTCACGTTTCTTCGACAAGACTCGCTGCTACTGAATACACGAAGACCTTCATCGGTCTCTTGATAATTGAAACAGTAGCGACGAGCTGATGTTGAGGATCTGCTGAGGGAAGATGCTATGAGGAACCCTGTCCCATTCTCTTCCCAACTTCCATGACATTCGTAAGCTGGAAAAATGAGTAAAAAAATATATATTTTTATAGAAAACCAACATGAATGAATATCATTTCATCGACCTTTTCTTCTGCTCACATCCCCTTTCTCCAGTTGAGTTTTTAGGGGTGTAATGCTACAGAATTAAGGAGCCCAGGGGGCCAACTTTCTAAACTTGTATGGAGAAAATATCATCAAATACTTACAACTGATGGGATTATGATTGGCGCATTTTGAATGGAATTCCATCGTTGCTCTGTCCCCACAGCCAACGATCAGGCTGTGAAATCCTCCTTGACCCATTGGACCACAGGAATCCCGCACAACGCGACCGTCGGTTGATACGCCAGATGCCATATATCTCCCAAGATTTGGGCACCGATTAGACTTTGCCTCCGGATTTACAAGAGTTACGTAAGGCAAAGTTGGTCCCAGAGCGCTGGCTTTCCCACATTCAAAGTCTTCACTCATCTGGTCTGACTTACGAAGCATTTGGATTTCCGTGACATGCTTGGCTCGTTGGTAAATGTGCATGCAAATCTCTTCACTTTTGCTACACAAAGAAAAATACAAAAATATCAAATATTCATGTCGATACTACACACCGCCTCCAACCACCCATTTGAAAGAAAGTATAGAGATGGATGCAACTGGGAATTTTGCTTCATTACCATTCATATTTAAGGGAGAGAATATGGATGGTTTGGACAGACCAAAACCAGATAAAATTTTTAACGGAAAAAGTTTCTGGTTGGTAAAGAAAGTTGGAGCTCAGCGTGGGAGGAAGACAACCATTATACTTTGAGGGTTCTCCTGATACTTCAGTCAAACAACTTATTCATGTCTCTAACGTATACATCCAGAAGAGGAAGAACGAGTTATGCCATGATGATGATGATGAGTTAAACTTTCAGCATTACACAACACATAAGATCACAATATTTTGATTTTTCCTTTTTACCCGTTAAAAGTAAACTACTTGCCACAAGGGATATTCCTCCTCCGGACAATTTTTCTAAAAGCACAAGTGAAACCTCAAAAATCTACCGTTTTTTTCTCCGTTTTACTCTCTAACCTCCACTTCCTTTCATATGCAAAGAGAGAGAAATAGACATTTTCAACATGGACGCATACATCATACTGCATTCTGCATTTGATTATTACAAAAACCAAAAAGGAAAAAACATAACAGAGCACAACACGTAAAGCTTTAAATGTAAGTGGATGAAAAAGAAAGGCTTTGACTTTGTACTCCTTTCACTCCACTCTCTATGCACCAGATAACACTGCTGATATAAAAGAACTCTGTTTAGTTGCATTTCGTTTGAAGTTGGTGAAGTAAAAAAAAGTCTTTTTGACAAAGTACAAGTGATGCATACAACATATGACGTTAAGCTGCAAAGTGCATGGAAAAGTATTTTACAAAGAAAGCCTCACTATAATTTTCTTGCCTTCTTTTATTGTCCGGACAGACAGATGCAAGCTGCAGCAACTGCACACAAGATGCATCACAATAATATTATAATGGAAGCAGAAAATGAAAGTTGGTGTGATGCGAGTAGTTGAAGTACCATATGCATTCTGAAGGTCTGTACCAAACTACTTTCATGCAATGTAATTCAGCTCGGTTTTTCGTTTGTTTGTCTGCTCTTTGTCTTCTCCTCTATCTTCTCTCCAAAACTCTCCTCGTGTGACTGAGATGATGATATGATGGTTGTGTATGCCATACATAATGTCAGTCAGTTCAAAAAAAAAGCACAAATGCATCCCAAGCACGTCAACGTCATCCATTTCTCTTTCCCCCTTTTTCTTATTTTTCCTTTATTTCCTACGACTTTCACTAGACTATAGATATTTATCTCTGTATATACGTATATGTGCGTTCTTACCATCCTTGTGTGTGTTTAGCTACAATGGCAACATGACGACCCTCAACGATATCTACACGACTTTGGCAAACAATTCTCGTGCCACCGGTGAAAAGAGATGATGATGAGGTTGAAAAGAGTCCGCCAGAAGTTCCGGCATTTGTTCCAGCAACCACCCCAACTGCACCGATACCTCCAAGAATGCCAGCTGAACCGCTGGCTCCATGAGGAAGGCCAGAAATGCCCGCACCACTCAGAGAATAATGCCCGGATGAATTCCTCCGGTTGTCTTCCGTGATGTGCATCGTTGAGTTCTTATGATGCATCTTTGCTGACATTTTCCCATCCAGTGTGTGCCAGTGGTGGGAAGCCACCCAAGCAGGAAATGCGCACTTTCCTTCTCCTTTGTCCACTGTTTTTGTGCGTTGTTGTGAACGTGAGTATTTGTACACACACATTGATTTCAAAGGAAGGAAGAGGGAGGAAAAGAGAACAAAACATTTTTATTATTAGCATCATCATATCATTCTCGTATTATCATCACAAAAAAGAAAGAGACAAAAACCAAGAGCCCTTATATAATATTCTTGTCTTTGCATACGCAAAGTATTCTCATCATGGGATCATGCAAGCAGGTTACATATCCGAAATTTCCGCTAACTTGAGCAACTGCACTTTTACTTTACTGCCGATTTTCATGAATTTACTATTCCCCTTTACCATTTATCTCTCATCCTACTAACCATAATCATGATCATCAAAATTACCATCATCATCATTGCATTCTATGCATATTACACGGTATTCAACCTCAATACATGCATTACAACAAGAATAGTAGTACATGTGCCATTGCCATGCATGTCAAAGGAAAAGACGATGAAAGTTAACGAACCAAACAAAAAAGTGACTCCACACAAACAGCTTATATTTTAGTTCTATAATAATATCCTCCAGTCTACCACCATGATAATGACTTGACACAAGTCTGTATTGTTTTATTTTATATCCAGCCCTAAAAAGAAAATCATAATTAAAACCATTCTGGCTCAAGCCCAGAATACAAATGGCAATAATAACAAAAATGGCATTTCTCATCTTCTCGTTGATACTACGTAACGAACATGAAAAGGAAGGATAGAGTGTATAATATAATGATTCTGTCTGCGGGAGAATGGGAGGTCGGCTCGAGGTTTACGAAGTTAGTCTCATGTGCGATCTTCACAGGTTTCATATTGGTTTGGATTTGGGGTAGACAATAGACAGAAGCAGCGTGTGTGCCACAGTTTCCAAGTATCTTGAAAACAAATGTCAATAATAAATAGAGATTTGAAGCCAGGCGATGATGAAGAAACAAACCAAGGGTTTTCGTACATGTGCATGTGGAGAGGTAAAAGTGTGAGATCTCATTCATTCGTTCATTCATTTCATTTATTCCCACAAACTTGGAGTATGGATACAAGAGGGCAAGTTGGTTGGTGTCCACTCCTCTATCAAATCTTAATATTACATTTAGGGTAGAAGAGCCAGAACATCCTCCACTTTTCACCGTTGTGAGAGTTTAGCCCCTCCAGATCCACGCGTAAATCCCAGGATATTTTACCAAAACAACTCAAGAAACTTTCTTCATTATTGCTTCTCCCATTAGGAGGATTATCATGATCGTTATTATTTTCATTTATTCACCTTGCTGACTCCCTTCTAAAGCTGAAGATAGACTTTTATTGTATGAAATGGTCTGGAGGAGTTGAGATAAGTACAATAAAAGTGTTTCTCCTAAGCTGCTCTAATGTTTATATTTTATAAGCGTGAAATGGACTGGCCTGGCGTTACGTTTTCTACATCCACTTTTATCTCTCATACATCCGGTCACAATAGAATTTCCTATTACATATTATATTACACCTACATAACTGTGCAGCAGAACAAACTGATGATGATTATAATGATGATCACGATCATGCTCATAATATACATTTTCTAAGGCTACTACACACAAAATGAGCTTCAACTACTACTGTTCCAGAAAATTATGCGTATAAAACGGATTATGTACATAAAGAGCTAAATACTACGCTGGCAATATATTTACAAACCTTTTGTGAAGGTGAGAGTACGAGCACCCTCCGTAGAAGAGGCAATTCCTGTGCAAGTCGCATCTCCAGACATGGCCACAGTGTAGCCACCATGACCAGTCTTGGTTTTCTCGAAGATGAAGCAACGATAGCTTTCCTCATTTGATGCGATCATGGTTCGCTCCCGAGTCAATTTGCCAACAAGATAATGGTGAGAGCCTTCCTTCCACTGGGCCAGACACTGTAGTTCTTCGGCTGTGAAAGAAATGGAAACAAAAAAAATCATTATATTTTACACTCATTACTATGTAGATTGTAGTTTAATTTGATCCAATTAATTTTCATTTTATCATCCACATTCATCATGTAATCCATATGGTGTTGGAATTGTTTGATATACCCACCACCACGCTACGTATGCAATCCACTCCCAATATTTGAGTTTATCACAATGAAAAGCTAGTTTGGTAATAGTGCAGTAGCACCTTCACCCCCTCAAACCAGTCATTTACTCAAGTTTTCCATTGAACACTTGTAATTTACGCCTGGTGACCACGCAATAACAGTTGCTCATCTTTGCCTTCAGCCTCAAATTATCATTTATCCAATTCATGGCATTTAGGTCGTATATCGTCATTAGGGTTTATCAAAACAGTTAGTTACTTTTGCTCTTCCCTTCTATACACATTCATCTCTGATACATCCTATCTAATTACAGGTTGTCAGAATGAATCTCTTTTAATGATATACTTTAAGGGAGAGCTCAGCCGTTTAAATACAAGTTGAAGCTAGTGATTCACAAATGGATATTATGCACGTATACAATTATTTCCTCTCTGGAGAATTCAACAGTTTGACACACTTTCAAAAGAGGAGGTAAAAAGGTGAAGCTAAAGAAATGGTTTTTGGCTGCGTTGGGTTTGGTTCACCCATTTCATTTCATTCAAAGAGCAAAGGTTTTTGCTCCAGAAATTTTAGTAAGACGATATAAATTGTTTGTAGGGGAAAAGAGGCCTTGCTCATCTTGGACTTGCTTTTTGGAGGGACCCAGAAGAAGAAGAAGACAAGTTGTGTGAGAAAATTAATTCCTCTCCAACTGTTTTGAAAAGAATAATATGTGAAACCATACCACCATCACCATTAGGTTGTTGCATGCACTTCGTTACGTTGCTGAGCACTCATTTCTGGCCGCGCGCGTATAGTAAATTTACTTCGTTGCAGTTGAATAAGTAAATGGCTGGTTGTGAATTTAAATGGGTAGTAATTGTCTAGAAAAAGTAATTATTAGCAGAGATCACCCAAGCGAGTAGTATTACACTCTGGGTTGAAATGGTCTATTTCTGCAATTCTACACCTTTTTCATAAACGCTTCCGTTCACTTCGTTTTTCTGAATGTATTGCTACAGTTTATCATATGGCTTCAGCACTAATGGTTTCCTTTTTAAAAGCATTTTTTACATTCTAAAACGCACTGTAGCTTTGGCAGAGTGCTGATATTACGCAAGTATTTACTGCTTCTTAAAACATACTTTGACATAGTACACCTTTGGAAGGCATGGCACAATTAAGGGATTGTATTTTAATACATTCCTTATTGGACTACTTATAAATTTTTTTTATTATATTGCACAAGTATTCAAACTATTTTGACTAAGGATTGTATAACAAACAAAATGTTTAATCAATTATATATGCTTCCATTCGATGTGAGCAGTTCAAATGATACAGAGTCTATTAATCATAACAACTAGCAAAATGAGTCATCTTTTTTTCGAGCATCTCTTCATTAAGCGAGTTTATTAATTACTCTTTTTCCTGCAATGACGATGAATTTATGTAATACACATATTTTAAAAAAGCCAATCAATTGTAGACTTCCAAGTATAATGGCGAGACAACCCTTGGGAACATGAATTCAGTAAATGATCATGAATCATAATGTAACGCGGATACGTTAATAAAAATTTAGCTATGACAGGTTTAAGTGCAACACACTTGTTTGTTTGTTGTAACAAGGATTTTTTCCTTATCATATCAACTCCTGCACCTGTATTCCGTATCTCGCCACACCACTGCATGCTTCTGATAAGACATGATGATGACAATTGTCAATAAATGATAGCAACCCATTGGGAACTCCATGTGCTTAAAAACAACACCGATCAGTCACTCAGTTTACCACTTCCTTCCCTTCCATCTACTCACAAATTGTTCGAAGCTGTACGGTTTGGTTTTAAAATATTCAAAATGAATCCCTGTTGTTGTATATCCCTCCAAAGGGGAACGACCATTTTTGCATGGATTGACGCTGTAAGTTGCACATAATATAACAAATTCTTATTGTTCATGAGAGACTAATTCAGATTTCCATTAAAATTTCTAGGTTCTAAGTTCATTACTATTGGTTCTCTTTACGCTGGGTCTAATTGGAGGTATTCTGTATGATCCGAGCTTGGATACAGATAGCCCAGATGATGTTGGCCTCTCAAGTTCACAAAGTAATGTTTTAAACCACATAATTTATTTAACTTAATCGGAATTTCTTACTAATCGGGTGCATACCTAATTTCAGGGATACAATTGCTTATTACATGCGTTTTATACATTGCTGCCTGCATCTGCCAGATTTTATTGGCCCTCTATTTAAGAAGAGCCGCAAAAAATGTAAGATAAGCTGCTGTCAGAACTTTTCAGTAGCATTGTCTCTGGGGATGCAATTCAAATATTGGCTTTTGGTCAATTTCAGAATAATTATCGAGCTCTACTCAGATGGATAATAATATCAACAATAGTGCTATTGATGGGTGCCATCACGAGCGGACTACATCTACGCACTGCTTTAAGTTTAGGGACCTTTCTATCTGCTACGGCAGGAATTGCGTACAAAACATACGAGATTATTGTGGTGTCTGCTTTCAGACACGAGCTGACGACATCAAACAACCTTAATCGGGATGATGACTCAGGTAGGCGGGCGATGATACAAACTATTTAATAATATTATCATTCAACACTTATCTCGCATTCAGCGTTTCTATATGATGTGTTTGTATTTGTTCATGTTGTAGAGGACTGTAATTTGCAAACAAAGGAAGACAAAGCTGGCCATGTCAATAGCACAAGCATAGACAGCAACGTTGATTGTGTCTAACTAATATTCATTTTTGTAATAGTAACACAAAAATTTAACGCAGTTTTAACCCTAATATGGGTTATAAACTCAGCAAACTCGTGTACAATAATCTCATGTTTTTTATTATGCATTTTGTATATAACATTCTGGAATCTAATATATGATAAATAGTAAAAAGAACGTAGATGAATGGAATCATGCAAACTTGACCTATTATTTCATACTCCTGTTTCATACTCTATAACCAACAATTTTGTTAAATATAATTTGTTACATTTTATTATTTTGTGGATATAATCACGACGTAGTTTAGATAATCTTTAAAACTGCATTCGTACTAATGACCATACTTCCAGTTTCATATATATTCAGTTGGTGTACAGTCTGAGTTCCTGAAGGAATCCAATATACTTCAAACTACGATTTTGAGTTTCAGTCTATTTTATTTGACAATTTCAAAAACCTAAAAATGCTTCGATTTGGTGGTACGTTTGTTAACTTCAAACCCTTGCCTTGCATGTCCTTACAGACTGGAACAAAGGTTATGGCAGCAGCAGGTATTGTAAGTTGAACTGAAACATTTTATTACAACATTTAAGAAAATAATTTCCTGCAACTTTATACCACGTAAATTGCGAAATTGTATACTTGGATGTCTTTAGGTTGTGAACACCGGGTTGCTAGCCCTAACCATATACAATTTCATCTACTTCCTCAATTCGCCCCCTGCAGGCAAGTTAACAAACTTACGGATGGAGGAAAACCTTGTTTTCTACCAAGTCGAATAAAATTGTTTTGTTAAGAGTTAGTTCATATTCTTTAAATAAATGACATTTTTAGATGACCCAGGTATGACACTCTACATAACGGTTTTGATCATGCGACAAATGGAAGTTCTTCTTGGCATCTTTCTGATCATTGGGGCAATCAAAGTAAGTTTCAGTCTTACTGGTTCATATTTGGCAGAGTTAACTGCAAATACATTTTAGCAAGTGTTACAAACTTTGATTTAATTTCAGAATAACTATCGGATCTGCAGGACATGGTTGATCATTTCCACAACAATATTCATCATCGATAGTGTATCCTGTACTTTGTACTTGATATCACACTTCCATCTCCTGGCTTTTGGTGTCTCCCTATCAGTTTTGTTCTTCCAATTATACCAAATGGTGGTTGTGTTTGCGTTTATGGAACAAATTCGTTTCAACACAGAATACCGCAAGTGATGTGCTATATTACATCATTTACATTGACTGTACTCTAAAAGTTGTTTGCTAATTTGTTTTTTTATAATTCCATTTTAGAACTTTAAACCAAAACCCCATACTACAAGACGTTTTGGTAGTTTCATCCCAACTTCAGCTCAATTAATCCATCGCATCATTTCTGAGTCATATAATAATCAACACAACATATGCCCTAAAAAGTTCACGTCAAAACATATTCGTATTGCATCGTAAACTATAATCAAGAACTAACAATAAAAGGTGTGTCCAGCCAGTCCAATAATTTGAATGTCAGGAGGAATAGCAACTGTATTCTAAAAAGCAGTGTACCTTAGTTCATACTTCAGGTTTGATAATATTGTCTTTTTTAAATGTATTCATGTACGAGTACAATTTGTATATAATGTGTATATCGCTTGACGTTTCATTTCTGAGAAATGACATGGTGTGGTGTGATGGTGGGCAAATATTACTCAGGTGCATAAAAATTGTACACCTTGAAAAAAATGTGTAATAGATGGAAAAGTATTTTGAATACATTTCGAGCAAATTGAGCTTAAGGAGGCGTGGGCAGTGTTGTCAAAATTTGCTTGATGAACGACCCCGTCTCTTTTTCTTAGAGAGACTTGAAGTGCCATTGTCACGCCTTGATAGCCGTCTTTCGTGTCAAACACTCATTTGTTATTACATGACTCTTCACTCCCTTCTACAATTTCCAACCACTTTCCCAGAATATCTCCAGGTTGGCTGCTCTGCTCTTGAAACTCTGCATACCTTCCTTTCTACAACGAACGAGTATTATTACAACAATAACAACACTTCAAAATCGATGATATAGGTCCACGCACATTGGGCATATTGCTACATGTATGATGTGAAGTGTGGAAAAAAGAGATTATTATTCATTCATTTTCCTTCTTGAGCAATTTAGTTGGTCCACGCGTTGAATTTACATGAGACGGTGGCCACAAACTCAGGTAGTATGTACATAACATAACCTTCCTACTCATAGCTACATACGCACAAAAGTTTACATTACTCAAATAATATAATTTGCCCGTTTGGTTGGTCTGGATTGGAGAAAGGGAGTTTTCGAGACAAGGAGTTTCTCCTTCAGATGTTGAATGTGAGACCGAAACTATTATTTTATGATGTATGCAAATAGCATTTCTCCTCCGTATAGATATAATGTGGGCAAACATTAGCATGGCGAAACTGCATTTAGAGCGCTGTTCCACATGCATAAAAGACGAGTGAAATGAAGGTAGGTAGGAAGAAGGTGCTGGTTCTGGCTTGGCTAACAATAAAACTCAGTAAAAGGAAAGTTCACATACATTTATTACAAGTAACACGGTTCACACACACAACTGCTGATAAACTACCCACATAAATTCACTTCCCTCTCTCTCTCTCCCGATTCTGTCTTTTGAAACTTATTATGACCAATTGTAACCTTTCGAGGGTAATTCTCCAACAAATATTATTACTTTCATTGTGCAAACGATTTAGTGAAGGCTTTTGGCTTCCTACGTGGGTATGATGCATTACATGCGGCGGCATTATGGTGATCTTTCCTTCCATGTGTAACGAACGTACAACAGGCAGCAGGAGCAGTTTGCTCTATTAAAGCTGGAATTATTGCGATGTGTTATATGGACATAATATTTATCAACAACTTTCATCTTTTTCCCAGTTTCCGGGCTAAGTTTGGCTTCGCCCATTTTTCACTCGGTAAGTCTTCTGGACACTAACCAGTGAATATATATAAATAACATGCATATATGAATGCCTTTAGCTATGTTTTATTACCGAGAATGAAATAATAACGTGGAGGTAGTATATACAAACCAAAGTCATCATCATAGGAAGTCCTTTTTCCTGGAAACTTTTCAAGTTTTAAAGAGTAAAAGTTGCTGCTTTTTAAACAAAAACCTAGCTATTATATGACGTAGGATGCTTTTACCTGCTGTTAATTGCGGGAGTGTGATACATAATTATGGGCTCGAGAGAAAAGTTTTGTATGCAGGTGAATAAATTGCTTCAGGCATGGTTATGAAACAAAATAAATTTTTTACAGTTAAAATTCGTTTCCTAAAATATTGCATTTTACCTGTGCTCTCGGTTTTCTGGACATCGGGACAAGCTTGGTAGCGTAACAGCAATCTGGAAGGCTCTGTGCAAGTATCCACGAATGAAACTGGATTCTTACATTCCCCATGGCCCCTGTTGTAAGTGAATGTGAACGGGGCTCCCCTACAGGTTGTAAAAATAGAAATAAAACATGTTTGAAATGAGAATTTTTATTATGAGCCGCAATTTGGTTTAATATAAGAGCTCATATAAGGTTCACTTACTTGAAAGGACAATCTTCGGGCTGTGCATCAATACGGAATAAAGAGTAAAGTTGGGCATCTCCAGGAATTTGGCTGCAGAGGTTCTCCAGCGTGTTCTTTTCCTCACAGTAGCTACCTAAAAGAATTAATCAGAAAAGGGTTTAAAAACTGTGTAAGTCTTCAGCATCCATTTGAGTTTGCAGGTGAAAAAATCACTTGACAGCTTAGCCTCTAACCCTCAACTGTTTTGTCAATTGTAACCGAAAAAACCACAAAGCAATGGAAAAAGTCCGGTAGCTAATACTCACAAGTCTCCTGCTATTGTTTACATTTTTGGAATGCAAAACCTCAGGTTTCTCACTGACATTGATGTTGATCTGATTTGAGCCGAGTGAAGCAACTGCTACTGATGCTTTGGTCTCGTGCATTTGAAATAAGTCTTTTGCATCATCCACAAGGTGCGTGAGCTGTACGCATATCAAATTACGTAAAAAAGCTCTTTACGCTTAATAGGATGAAACATTCGCCTTCAAGTGGCTGAGACGGAGAGTCAAATGTCACAAGAATATTTTTGATTTGTTACGCATTCTACCATTTGGACAAAAACTTTGTAAATTATATTCTCCCCGAGAAAAAATGCCGTCATTGACATGCTAACCAGTTACAACACCACTATTAGGTATACTAACTGTCACTAATTTGCATTTAGTAGAGATGATTCATCAAATACCGGGCTGACACGAAAAAAACTCCTACAGAGCCTGTGTGCAGTAGTTGACATAAGTATGTATACAATGGCAGCGCTTGGCCCAGCAAAAAAATCCAATTTACAAATTTCCCATTTAGAATTCAACACCAGTAGCCAAAAGTCAAAACGATGTTACTCATTCCTTTTCGACTGTCTGTAGTGTTGTTCCCCAGTAGCTGTTTACTTGTCGTGGTATAGAAAATAGAACTGAAAAGTAAGACAAGTGTTTAACCACTAAAACACTTTAAAAGTCACGTCTCTTTTTTCTTTCGCTCGCTCACTGGCATTGTATTTGGAATGAAGAGGCCATCAGTCTTTGTGACAGTAACCAGTATATTCACTTCGCAACTGATATCCACATCTAAAAAAAAGTTGTAGGGCTGCCTCTGTATGTACAATTGAATGTGAAGTAGGTATCTGTTTCATGGATTCAATAAATTCAACTAGATGCCAACGCCAACACCAGCAAAACAACGACAATCTAAACAGCAGCAGTTGAAGTGATGTACGTAAAAACAGATCATCATTCCAGCGCCATCCTAATAGGCATATCAAATTTTATCCAAAAGGATATTACGTTACAATAATTTCACTGCTTAGTTTTTGTTTTTGCCGTGCTTCTCATGAAAAGCTAGTTTTTAGTGAAATGAAACCTTACATTCAATCCCTTTTAGTTATCATATCATTTTTACTGTTTGCGATTGAAATGGAAGGATGCATGGCAGTTTTGCGATATGATTGAGAGTATAAAAAATAAGACGGATATTCATGAAATGATGAAGTGTATCATTCAGGCAAGAGCAGCAAAAACTACTCAAATAGATAAAGTTTGGTCTCTGGGGAAAATTCATAAAATGGATTGTGTTCCTATATTCCTCCTACGAACAGAGCGAATGATAATCATGCTCACGTGGAGGTGAAGTGAAGAGCTTTTGCTTTCTCTACTGGATTGGCTAAAACGCGGACAGACTCGCTGAGCTGAAGTTTTTATACAAATATTCCTACATCGTATCATTTGTATAATAGCAGTTCAGTGACAGAAAATTGATTTCTGGTTTGAAATGTGGAGTATCAACATCAACCTGTCATCTAGGATGACAAAGCAGCATGCAAAATCAGACACCTGACATCTCAGTCTATCTTTCTCTCACTCTCTCTATTCACTTGCTTGGCTTCGTCCTTCCTCTGTATCACTTCCATGATTTTGTAGTCATTCCTGGTACACACGGAATGTTTCATTATCAATTCTGAACATGGACAGCCTTTTTATTCAAAATGGTTTCACGTTTTACCGTCACTACGAGTTTGATTATGAATATATTACAAAACTGAATTCATCTGAAGAGTAAGGCCAGGCATATCTTTTTAAGATACCCTGGTTCACTTCCTTTTCCTGGTATTTTAGAGAAAAACGCCAAGAACAGGAAAATTTATGAAGTAGAGATTTGAGTTGCACAATGGCATTTCAGAATAAACTTTATGCTTCTTTGGAATTAAATGCATTGTTTGTGTAAAGTAAAATTGAAACAAGGAAAGTGACTAACAATCGGTAAAAGTATTGTTGATAGTCTGAGTTAATGATTTGAGCACTCGTAGATTCCGCAGAATTGTATATAAATCAAAAAAATTCTTAGTAAAATTGTTAGAACATGACACTTACTTTCTTTGTACTGGAGTACATTCTTATGTCTTCCGTTAATGACAATGCACCGGAAACAGTCCTGGTTCCTGAAAATGTCAGAAAAATAGTTTTAGTTTCACAATCATATTTATATAAATGATTACTTAAAGAAACCAGTCAGTCAATCAAGCCAGAAACCTTCCAATTTTATATTTATGAAAAACTCATGAACAACTGACGCTCTTCGGATTACCAAATGAAAAATAAATTTAGTTGAAGGAGGTTGTTGACTTTTTTTTTACATTCAAAAGACCATTTTAAAATGACCACTTTAGATGTACTTTAAATCTTGCCTGATGTTGATGCATTTTAATGTTATATTCAAATTGTACTTCTTAAATTATCATCTTTAGCTGCTGCATCGACTTATTTCTTGTATTACATCATGTTAACAGGTTGTTTTATCAGAATTATTGCATCATTTCAACAAAGAAATAACTTTTTTTTTTGCTGAACAAGGACCAACCTAGACTACACACGAAAGCGAAAGGAGTTATATTGGTGATTTAATCCTAGCGTACTGAAATATGGTGCACTGTTTGTACGCAAAAAAACTGGTCCAGCGTCTTACTCAAAGAATTCAAGTAGATGATGATTATGAAACGAACAAAGAGCTCATTTCATTACATGTTTTACCACAGTACTCAAAAGGGAAGAAATTACATACAATGTTTCACTTTTCCCTTGAACAAATTACTTTAAATAACAAAACCGTTCACGAAACAAATGAACATTTTGTACATTAGCACACGCAGCATCAGTCAGTCATCCACCCAGTGGCACAGGCAGCCACTAAAATAACAGCCCGGAATGGTTATTATGACTTGGTAAGAAGGAAACCAATTTTCATTTCGAAATGTTATGCTAGACTTCTTATGAAAAAAAAATCTTAAACGAATTCGCTGTTGGATAGTCAAGATCAAAACCCAACCAAAATGAAATGAATCAAATCCAGTGTTGAAACAAAATTGAACATAGTCCAACTGGCTGATGCGGTGGTGCCTTAATTTCCATTGCCGTCGCCGTCTTGTTTGACTTTTGAACTTTTGCAATCAAGATAAAAGAAAAAGGTAATAAATGTATTGTTCACACAGTCACAAAATTGAGTAAAATTTTATTATCATTGCAGTGTATGCAGGAAAGCGCTCCAATTCTTAAACTTTTTCTTTTCACAAGTACGATGTGCAATGTGTATGATAAATAAAATGTACCAAATCCACTTTTGCCCTCCGTAAATAATAATTTATGACTAGACATAGCAATCTGTGAACTCATGTTCCTAGCCTAATTTTTCACACGATCCCAATGATTTATCGCTATCCATACATGGCCAAACCAAACTTGTATGACAAGTGAAAAAAAACACGTAAAAGTTTATATCTGTAATTGCAAATAATTTAAGTTTTACATCCCGAAACTCCACAGCTTCGAATTCCACCGGAGAAGTAAAGGGATGCCAAAAAAGCAATAAAAGAAATACAGCTCAAAAGCCCTAATTTAAAGAATCATCATGTTTTCTTTCCACAGAATAGCAAAATGGCCAGCAAAGATTGCATATTGTGCAGTTTAATTTAGTATCATTATTGTTCCCTTCTTCGACTTCATACATTCATAAATGTAAATACACATAATATATGAGAAAAAGTGACTTTTTTAAACCATGTAATGCAAATCGTCCATATACGTAAATACACATTCATCCAGTAAGTTTACAGCCCATAATTTAGCAACCATGAAAAAATTTCCGACATAAAACAAGGCATAAAACTTCTCACTCTCTATATCTTCTTCCCCTTCGTTTTTAATAATCGTTTCCAGCTTTTCTCGCTGAATTTTTTTACGAACCCAAACCAAAATTTATGACGCTGGCACTTTGAACAAATAGCGCTTTGTGAGACGAGACCATAACATATTTAACTGTCTTCAATAGAAGTTATAATTATTTTTATTTGCGTCTGTCAATTGTAGGCTAGTCAATGTAATTAGTTTTGACGAGCTTGATTATAAGTACAAAAACCATGTTTATGCGCACATTTCCCTTATTTTGCTTGAGATGAGACCACTCTGAAACATATGGCTGAACTATTAAATTACCATTTCGGTTCAGAGAGCCGACAAAACTCCTCATCAAATTTTTGAAGAATCCTTTTTAACGCTCCAGAAATACTCCACTACAATTACTGTCTAAATTAGCGGTTTCTTAGTGTCGTGACATGTGACGGAGTTTCTCATTTTCTTCATCAGATTTTCTGCCTCCACTCAGACAAAACACAAATGTCTATTCTCGTCGGTTTTTTGGATTCCTCTTCCAATCAGTAAAATTTTCATAGCCGCTTCCTTCATTTTCATTACTTATCGCTGCGATGAAAAGGAAATAAGACTTGGTTCCCTCTGGCAAAATAGATATTCATCTTGGTAAATAGCGTAATTGAATCGGAACACTCAAAAATTCAATTCTTCCCCTTTTCCCTGAAATTCTCACGTTCTCATTTTGGTACAGGGAGTTTCTCATCTCTCATCTCTGTTTTTACATGGTTCACGTGTACTTTGAGCCGCACAGCGTGAGGACTGAGGACTCCTCCGTTCTCTAATTTCATGAGATCTCAGCATGTGGTGGTTTAGCTAAAAGGCAACTTTACAATCATAACCCAAGAAAAAGAGAGAAAAATTAGTTTTAAGTCCAATTGGATTCAAGATGACAATAAATTGATTTTCTTTCTCTGTTCCTGTTCCTAACTAGAAGAAGAAAGTAACATGACATACTCACACGCGTAATAAGTTCTTACATAATTTCATACAGGTAAATTTATTATTACATGCCAGCATTCACGTGTATTCCCGTTAGGTAGAAATTTTGTCAAACCATTTTTTTCATAACTATTGCCGTTCTTTTTTTTTCAAAAATTAATGCGTTTACATAACCTCCAGTAAAGAGTACACAAGATATAAATGATTTTTTCTTTAAAGTTGTTGACATTGAGCCCGAAATAGAGGGTTCGTACTATACACATTGCCAACAGTTTTTGAGCATTTGCAAACAGGAAGGGTAACACGACAGGAAAGCTGGAAAAGAAAGTCACGTCATACACGAGTGTTGGAGAGGAGGATGAATAAAAAAGAAATTGTCAATCTCAAATTTGTGATTTCCGGTGTAAAAATAGGAAAATGTGAAAAGTCAAGTTGTGTAAATACAAAAACGTGTGCATACTATATACATTGAAACTTTTCACACACCAACCATCTTCTCCCCACCAACTAGACTGGAAAGGTTATTAAAGGCATTTTTGGATGGGGTATATAAAATTACGGTACAATTGTGTAGAGAAAAGGGACGCAAAGACGAAAACGACGTGTTAGGCGTTAAAAATGAAAGCAAAGCGTCATAGATAGTAGAGCATGTCAAGCATCTCATTTTCCTCGTTTTCTTTCTTTAAAAAAATGATCTTCTCCTCGTTTTCATTTTGTGCAATTTTAGCCGTCTCCTCATCTCATCCTAATGCTGAAAAAGGTGTCTGTTGGGAACAGCACTGAAAGAGTGTCTATGTAATATTATTCATAGCATCTAATGTGAAACATCATTCTCTGTTTGTGAGATTAGGTAAGCACCACCTCTCCCAGTAAAAATGTATACAGCATCAACATAAGCTCAGATTTATGATGATGATGACGGTGATGAGATTGTGCCAACAAGACATTCTCCACTTACAAACATGAAGACAAGACATTACATAAAATATTCAGGTTGTAAGACCATCATTGAGTTTCTTTTGCCAGAAGCAGGGAAAAGGTTTCTCATCCCAGCCAGCCCAACTCTGTTTTCCTTACACCCATATATCAAATCTTGCATGCTCTCGTGTTACTTAATGCACTCTAATTTTTATCCTGCGGTGGTAATGCTAACAGGAATTTTAAGAAATCTTCTTCCATTTACTTCTTGGAAGCAGAGCTGTAGAACAAACAATCAACACATCATATATGCGATGTTGGCTGTGATGATGACAGAACTGAGTAATATTACCCGTGTTGTCTATTTAGCAAGGATTATTATTCTTTCACATTGGCTGATGACGGATCGTGGATTTCATCAGCAAAGTGTGTCGTTTGACTTCAAGAAAAAACCAAGTAAAAAGAAATATATGATATTTGTGCATCTCATTTCTCTGATGAAAAGAATAAAATAAAACGTTATGAGAATATGAGCTTCTCTCACATGGCAAATGACAGGAGGATGGAGTGTTCGAAAAGAGGAAGGATTAGTCACATTTTAGCAGATTGCGTTCAACAGAAGAGAATGTTCATTACAAACTATATCATTTCACTTGACTTTCTCTTATATATTTTTTATATATAGTTAACTGTAATCTTTGATGTCATGTCGTAATACAAAAATGTTTTGGGGAGGCGTTTAGTAGTGTAAAAGCTTTCTCGACTTTCATCTTAAGTTTCATGAAGAAAGTAAAAAGCCAGTTTAGAAACTGAGTGAAATTACTTTCAATTTTTTGGGACTTGTAAACAAACACATTTGAGACATAATAATCCTCAACACGCGTTTACTTCCTTCTTGATTATTGTCATACAGCATTAATCTAATGTTATGTTATGCTTTTTGTAGATTAACCAAAAATATTAAAGGAAAAAGTACAGAATTTCTGGCTCATGGCTCTGGCTTAGCCGCAAACGACGAAGGCCAAACCAAAACCACCATTAATGGAATGAAGCCTTGGGTAAAATCCAGGAATTGATATAACCATTACCTTTATTTCTTCACTACCACCCACCATCAACACCAATCTCGACACCACCGCAGTTGTTACGACACAACGACGGCATTTACCCTAGGATACACGCCAAAACTTTGAAAGTCGTTGCATTCCCAAGTTTGATTTAGATCTGGTGTACAAGCAGCAGAAGATAGATAGATGAATGCTAAAAGAAGTTAAGAACTTTTAAAAGGGGGATTTCTTTTCTCGGAAGGGGGAGGAAAGAGGTTGAGTGAGGTAAAGTGATTTTCTTTCTTCCCAGAAAAGGAAGAACTCAGAAGAGCATCGAAGATCTCACTCATGCTATATAAATATTACGAGTTTATTGCTTTCTCTTATTATGTAAGAAAAAGAATAACATTAAGAACGCAGGAAATGGGGATGGGATGGAGTTTTGCTGTGGAAAAACGAGATTTCTTCACTCCATTCGTATGGTATGAATAACAACCATTTTCAGCATTGCTGCTGCTCCGTAATTTTCGTGGTAGCAATGATGGTTTGCCTTTGGGCGGTGGTGGCGGTGTGTCTATAGCTTGCCATGGTATGGTGAAAATGTGAAAAGTCATGTCATCTCCTTCGTCTTGCTCAAATCCTTACCGTCAACTCATTGGGTCGTTGTATTATCTAATTTACAACGTGACAAATCCGCACTAAGAAAAACCTCATTTGCAAATGGCTTCCGTTTTGCTCTCATGTCTCATGTTGTACAGGGTTCTAGAAATTTTTATTCTCCGTATTCTGACGATTACCACCGCTGTTACTTGTGAGACACGCTAGGCATTATGTTAAAAACGGGAAACACGTAGTAAGTATAAATCTGCTAGATGTTTTTTCAGTAAAAACCAAAATCAGCTTATATATGTTATGTGTGATTAGGGACACAGGCGCACTTGGGACTCTACCACGCAGTTACAAAAGCAATAAGCAGAAAAGTCTCTTTGTCTTGTCTACCTTAATGAATGCCAAAAATATTAATTCTTTTCTGGTATACTAGCCTACTATACCATCAGCGGATGGAATCCTCATTACAGGTTCTAAGAAACGGAAGACAATCGTCTTAAATATTATCCTTTCTCCACAAGGGAAAAGGAAAGTGGTCTTTTCTCCATTTCCTTAATGCTTCAAAGGGCCAAAAAATCTCGTCAATTTAGCCTCCATCATCCCCGTACCAAACCACGAGCATGCACCAAGACTTACTCATTCATCCATCATCTTTCATTTCTGGTTCCCGAAGACTTTACATCGTTCTTACATCCTCCGTGGAATCCTTTCCTTCTTTTGATGTGAGTAATTGTAATGATGAATTAAGTGCATACAAGTAGTTTCTGCTGTCAGGTAGTTTGCTTCCTCCCATTTGGTTGCTTTGGGGCTCTAGTTATTTTAATTTAACGTTTCAACGTTTGAATGTAATTTTGAGCTGTCGTTAGCTGACAACTAAACCCTGATTCCTCTAACCAAACATGAATGTTGTGGAAAAGTATATATAATTAAAATGTAGCTTCATATTTAGCAGACTAGCATTAACTGTTGGGTACAAGAAGATGTAATTTCGCTCTCTAGTCTTCCGGCTAAAAAACGTCGTACATTTAATCGATTTTGCTGAAGCCCCTTGATCTCAGCTCTCAGTTTGTATAAACTGCCATTGATTCAACGTAATAGGATAACATGCTAAGAGTTTTAGCAAGAACAAGAAACCATAAAATTGCCAAGTTTTGTGGAGTACTTTCAGGGAAAAGCACATTGTTTAGAGATTACATTCCTGTTCTGACTCTTTTAGCTTATTTTCTCGAGAAAAAAATGATTGCAACCAGCATTATTTTTCTGCCAATGACAAACCGCTTGAGGGAAAAGTAGTCTACTTATATCCTCCTCCTACACGTTCAAAGACGTTTTGCAAGCCAAATACAACCATTACTGCTCTTTGGCTGAAAAGCAAAGCTCAGTTTTATTTAAAACTGTTATTTCTCCTTCCATATTAAGACCCCTTACCAGATTATTTCGATACGGAGAAAGAAGAAAAAAATGAGTATTGAAACCACTTGGATTTACGCGTCTGGTATTGAGAGCTAAAAGCTGTATCTGATTTTACTCTTCATGGTTCTTTGCTTTTCCATTCCTTCCCATCACATCACATCTGCTTTCATCAATATGATTCCGTTGCCCCTTATACATTGGTGAAAGTATATACATTATTCTTAGGTAGACAGATTGAATATAATGATGATATGAATACACCGTATAGCTCAGCATAATGCAAAAAAGAACGTAAGTAATAGAAGCAGCCACAAAAAATATGGGGGAAATATTCGTGAGAACAACAGCTCGGTGCACAGGTGTGTCCAGCGCGCACCAACCCAACCAAAGAAAATATCATCTTAATACATCAAAAAGGTGAACAGTGGAGCAGAAAAATATGTCTAAACTTACACTCTCTTCAGCCCACAAACAAAAACTACTTATTTATACGTTTTTCTAAAGGAGCGAGAAATGAATGGAACTTTATTAATATTATTATATTTTATGTATTTGTTTACAAACAGGAGGGAAAAGCTTTAATGGAATGAATATGGCTGGAAGCAGCCTACTCCTTACTTTTGTGTTTATAACTAACAAGTAATACCTTTTGAAGGGTGAAATCACTAAAAGTAGCAATTTAATATTTGCATTTTTGATATACGAATATAATACTGCTTTCACATGAGAAACGCATGAAATAAGTCTGTATACACACAAATCTTTGAAAACGAAATGGAAACCTTATAGATAGATAGCAAAAGCTTTATTTGGCAGGAGAAAGTTTTTTTGCTTGAAGAAAGAAACTTTGCTTTCTCCTGCAAAAAGTAAAAGTAACGTTCAACGTTTGTTAAAGTAATGGCTAAAGGGAGAAAGTGTAGAAAAATACATGAGTTAGCATACTCTTTACTTATATATAATACCCTGTCGACCTACCATGAAAATGATTGAGATACAACATGTACGTACGACATAGCATGATATATGTATCACGAGTAGTAGAAAGTGAATGGATGAGAGTACGTATATAGGCATGTATAGGGATGGAAACGAAAATAGATGGGGATTTTCTCCGTGTCAAAAATATTTTCCACCGACATGGCGGATTACCGTGATTTTATGAGTGGTTCGTGGTATATCTATTCGCAAGAGATTTACTTTGCTTTTCTTTCCTCTTTAGCTCGTTTATGTATGAATATGTGTGGCCGTGCTTATTGCTGTAAGCAAGGAGACTTAAAAGAGAGAGAAAAAAGTAAGCTCGTTTTCCAGATTCCAAACACAAAGCTTAACAACCTAAAACTTGAGCCGCCGAGGCTGGCTCTTTTGGCTCCTGGCGGTAGTAGTAGTATACTGACGACGAGACGCACTGAGAGTATGAGATTGAGACAAACATGCATTTTATACTTATATAGGCCTTGGAGTACAAGAAACACGAATGTTGAAGCGAATCTGTCTTGGTCACCACACCACCATCAGCCAGATAAAAAAGTTGGTGGTTTCGTTCCTTCATGTACTCACAAGATATGGTTTGGCTGGCCAATTGCTAGCTACATTTTTAGCTTTAGAGGAGTAGCAGCAGCAGCAGTGTTAAAGCTTTCTCTTGTGTTTTTTAATATTATATATCAACAATCCCTTAAGAATCCCTTGCATTCAGAAGAAGAGAGGATTTGGTCTTGTGGAAATTGGTAAACTTTTTTCTTTACGTATTATTGCTCGCAGAATCAAAAGCACACGTAAGCAGTTATGATTTAAGATGGATTTTTCACATCATGCAAGTTATGTCTAGTTGATCTTGATGCGTGTAGTGCAAGGATGTAGTGAGCATTCTCACATGATTCCGAATTAGTGTCCATCAAGCTCCATTGACTGATTTCCCTTGTACGGAAAATGACAGGGTAAGCTGAATAAGGTGAAAATGTCAGTTTCGATAAAATGAAACGAGTGTTTTATGAGGAATTAGGTAATCTGGAATTATCTTTACATGAAAACACTTCCGGGAAGATTCATCATGAAATTTTTCGTCGAACATGGGATTATATGGGAGAGTGTTCACCTGTACGTCCACATTTATCAGATGGTTATTGAAGGGTTAAATAATTAATTTTGACTATCGCCATATATCTAGTTTTAGATTACGAATTACTCTCAATTTAATATATAGAATTGAATTACTTATTGAAACATTTCACACTTACGACTTTAGTTTTTGAGCTATTAATGTGCTGCGGCAAGGAAATTCCGGCATCAACAACACATTTTTACTTACAATCGCTGCTAAACTGATTGTTTAAGAAGGTTACTGGTTTGTTCTGCGGAGAAGTTTGGCATGCTCCTAACATCTTTCGTGACTATCCATAAATCTTAAACTAGAATGGGCTGCCCCACAAACTATTTCACTTTTGATTTGTGGTCGATCAGAAAATACTGCGACATGAAATTTGTTGAAAAAGTGTAACCCCGCAAACTTTAACAGAAAAGGGGGATAAAAATTACGAAGCTTTTGCTCTTGTTCCCTTGTGTGGCATACACATTTAAACGTTTTTGCGAGTATCTAGCTAGATACTTTTTTCATCGCAGCTGGCACCAATGCTTCACTTATAGAAAGTGTATAGGTTTGAACAGCACTACATATATATATGCATTAACATTTTTTTATCCGTCAAAATTTTTCCTTTGAGAAATATTTTTTTATGTGCCATTCTAAAGAAAATATGGAGGTTAAAGGGTCTCGGAAAATTGATGATCGCCAATATTTTCATTTGATTTGGCAACGTTTTTACAAATATACTTATGGTGTCGTTTGTAACCAATCTAGCCATCCATCGTTTAACAACTAAATATATTAAGAGTGCATAAACAAACATAATTATACACACGAGTATGCATCACACATCTGAAAAACGGCGAAGCAGATTAACAAGAAAAATCGATAAAGGTTAATAATACTAAACAGATCAGTGGAGTGTCTCCTATCATCCCAGAGTATTACTTCATTATCGACTGTAATCGAAACACTTTTTCCGCTTAATATATCCCCACTTATCAGTGAAGTTTCTTTGGACTCGTACGTGCCTGAAAATAATAGGGTTAGGTTACATGCACTCCTTCTTCCTTCTAACTTTAGTCTTGAAAAATCGACGGTCCAGCAAAGCGACATTCAAGAAAGACATTTCTGTCCAACTCTTTTCTCATCTCACATCTCAATCTCCGCACACTACAACTACCTCATTCAGCTATTTTAGCTTTGACCACTCACACCGTTTGTTCATGTTGCCAGTTCTAATTCAACATCACTTAACTTACTAGCCGCTACTTTTCTCAGACTCTTTTTCTCCTGCATTGGATTGGATTGCATGCTATTTGGGACACATCAGCATCACCACCGGTGAAATAACAAGGAGCATGCATGAATATACACAAAGAAAAGAAGAAGAAGCAGATAATAGAAAGGTAGAGAGGGAAGCTGAAAAGAAGGAATGAGCGAGCTGGAAGAAAAAAGTTTTTTTTTCGAGGTATCTCGTGAGGGATCTGACAACTTGTCAATTATACAAGATTTATCTTCGTGACTGTCTACTGCTCAGATATTGTGATCATGATTAACATCCTTCTGCCAAACTGTTCCCAAACGTGGATACTTTTTGAAACACACACGCACACTTATACACGCATTATACTCAATATAGATTTATTGAAGGAAGCAGCCAGCCATACCATATCACCACAAGAATACTTGGGGTAATTCAATGAGCTTAGTTAGTATAACTCAATGCGTCTTCTCCTCCAATTTAAAAGATAATTTTGTAAGATGGTGAGAAAATGTCTTTGGAAAATTGCTAAACTGACTCTTTCAATGTTTCATAGATTATCTATTCCGACATAGACTTGAAACTAGAGCCGATTTTACCTTCATCTTTAAAAACAATTTGGGGTTGTCCACGAACACAGCTTTATACTCACCAGCAAAAAGAAATTTCATCAATTTATTTGCAATAATAGCGGGATTCATAAAGAAGACGTAGACCGAATATCAAATACATTATGATCATTGCCTAAAGGATGAAGATCCTTCCATAATAAATCCGACAAGTATGTCTGACACATGCAGCAAAGATATCTGAAGCTCGGAAAAGAACTTTTGAAATTTTGAAGTTGTATGTTGTTTCGACTCCGACATGTTGATAATGTCCCAGCAATAAACTACCCAGCGGCATAGCATGTCACTGCTTTCGTACAGTTTTCTCCTGTTGTCATCACATGTATACAAACTGTTAGTTTTCTACCATGTCTGTCGTTTTCTTCTACGATTATTCTTTTCGCAACCAAGAGATGAAGATGCGACTCCTTGAAATATTTAGATGTCGCAGATATTCTGGAATGTATTTTCTCGAGAAGTGGCATACAGATACAGACATTTTATATTCCCAGGGGAGAGCATCATTGTCATCAGTAAAAAAAGACAAAGACGTCACCATTTCTAGTAGGTTTCTTGACTTGAGCTGAGAGCAGTTCTACGAAGTGAAGGTATTGGACGGCATGATATCGCTGCTGCTGTGCTGTGCGAGACGCTGCCACACCACCATCCTTGTCATCATTGTCATTGTCATCATCATGATCATACAGAGAAACTAAAAAAAATCTCAATCTCGCTCTCAGACTGTCGTCATCTCTCAGGGGAAACGTCTTTATTTGGTGACAAAGATGCCTTTGAAGAATGCTTGCTTGCTTTAAGGTTAGCTGGCGTACTTTTCTCATGCGATATAAATGAGCATGTCGGCAAATAAGGAAACGTGGTGAAGGGGACATTCAGAATTATTTATATTATGAGACAATCTTTGTCGATAGTTTGGATTAAATTTATAATAGTTTTTATGTTCCACACTTAATTTCTACCCTGAAGAGTTTTGCAAAGTCCATTTTTGTGCTACCTGAATATTCGAAATCAACTTCCATAAAATTCACAAATCTGCGGGAGTTCCACTCATAAAATACACAGTTGTACAGAAAAATGTTTGCAGAAAATTGAAACGTTTATGAAAAAAGCGTAATCGGTTATGGCTTCCTTTTGATTTTGTTTTCACTCAAGTACCAAAGACTGAGAACGATAGGGGTCCTAAAGTCCAAAGAGTAGTAGTCGTGCGATTGTGTGCCCGACATTGTTTCCCTATTTTATGGGAACGATTGTAATTTTTGATCTTTTTTTATTTTTTGGTTGAGCACGTTTCAGCAAAAAAGAAAACGTAAAATTGCTTTGCAGTTTTCAGGTACCTTCGGTTCGGTGCTGTTAAGCAGGAGCAGACCATGTGCATTTTTATTTGAGACACTTAACTTCAATACAAATAGCGAACGAGTTGAGTTGATAAAAACCCATAACGTTTTATGTGGTTCGGTTGGTTCTCTCACAACTTTTGAGAGAGACAGGGAAGGACAAGTTAATAAAGTTCAGAGAAGAGTAGATGAGGCATAAAACACAATGATCATGATAATGACCACGAGAATGATGATCATTGTAATGATGACAATGGCGACAAGAGAGAAATACGATTGACGATGACAATTTAAAATAAACAGCAGCTCTCTCAGCAACAATAATATATAGATACATATGGGTAGGTTCGCTTTGTGAAAAGGTACTCTTTGGACAATGATAATGATGATGCTAACATGACTTTTCAAGATAAATCAGCGTGGTTCGTTGAGGAAGATGGAACGAGATAGAGATTCGGATAGAGAGTTATGTAATCCTCTTAAAACACTGGTTTTTTTCTGACGACCATTTTGAGCACTCTGTGTGCTTTACCGGTACATTACAAAAATATCAACATGAGTACACCTCACGAGACAAGAACAAGACCAGCAGTCAACAATAGTAGTGGTTATACCAAAACCAAGATTATGAAATGAAGTGATTCTTGTCCTAAAAACGAACACAGGTATTTATCCTCTTTACAATAAAGTTGGCTTTGGCTGGAGAGAAGAAGAAAATAGAAAAAGCAACGACCTGTCACGACATCACCAGGCGGCACGATAAAATAAATAAAATATTATATAGCCCATCCCATCACAGTCATCCACATGAAGATGTTTGTTTCTTACTCGTGGAGCAGAAAAAAATGTTATTTTATATTCCAATACAGTTTGTTACAAAATGGGCAATAAATACATACGTAAAACGGCATTCCCGAAAAAAATCTTTCATTTCATTTCAAGAAGAAGTTTTCCAATGAGAATTTTTGTTCCGTCGGTATTCGTACATGTTTTCATGAATATTAATATATATATCCTCGTATCGACAGTCGATATAAGTACAAGTTCTAATAACAATACAAAACGAGTTGACCTCGTGACCTACCCCTCACGTCCGAACATGATTGGTTTTCTACTGGAAATCCAATTGAGACTCTATTGAGTGCACGACTTCAAGTTGGTATGGCTGGAGACTAAACATGTATCATTTTATGAACCAGGCCAGCACAGCATGCCTCTTTGCTTCCTCGTCCTTTTTTAGAGATTGAGTTGAATATGTATGGGAGCAATCAACAAAATAACATCCATATTCTATTCCCCTTTTCACTATATATTTATTATTTGCTTCATTTCCACCAAAAGTTCTGGAAAAAAGGCAACATGATCATGATGATACTGACTGTAAAGAGCGAGCTGCTAGCATCTACTTCATGGAAGTCAATAAGGCATCAAGTGCATCTTAACAAGGAGAAAATCATGTATCATCATCATCGTTATTGTTTCAAAATACATAACACGGCTAGCAAATATATTGCTTTTCTAACCTCGAAAAAAAAGATGACGACATGAAATGAAATACAGCTATACACAGCAATGCTATGATATACCCGTAAAATATTATACAATTGTCGTTTTTCATCGTATGTTGCAGAGAGAGAATGATGGGTTGCCCAATTTCCCAAATGAAGCAACTCATGAAGCGATCGCAAAATGGTGAAGAGCAGAGAAAAGAATGAGTTTGAGAAAATTGTGAACAAGAGGCATATGAACCTTCAAAGGAGGTTTAGCGGCAGAAGAACCGAGATGTTGTATGAATGAAGGAAAAAACATGAAGATACTCCATTAGATATGGGTAGAATTGAGAGTGGATAGGGCATTTTCGAGAGAAACACAAGGTTTGGTTGCAAGACTTATTCATTTCATTTCCTTATTGCAAATGCCATTTCAGTTAGCTTATCTTGTGGAGAACTGCTCAACTCTTACTCGTCTTAGGTAGTACATTAGACAATGTCTGTTAGTAGTCGAAGCGGGCATTTACTTGCATTTTTGGTTTCTAATTTTTTTTCGGTTTTCTCCATTTTTGCGTGCCCTCTCACTTGCGTAATAATACTTTAAACGTGCCAGTGTTCGGGATACGTGTCTCCGGCCTTCCTTGTCTTGAACCCTTACGAAGGAAACAACTACAAACCATTCCTAAAGGTCTGAAAGAACACACTTAATATATATTATGTTATAGGAATTGCATAACACATGATTCCTTCCGTTTCTATCCCTTTTAACCGCCACACTAACCATCGGCCTTTTTCTGCAACTCAACCACACTCTCCAGTCTCCACTCCACATTTCTACGAGAGTGTACTACACCCAGGAAGCCCAAGATGGCAAATAAATATCCCACAGAGCAGAGATCACAGATACCATCGAAACTGTCAACCAATAGATTTATTATTCACGGAGACTCTCCAGCCTCATGGCCTCTGTTCTTACTTTCTTCCCAAGAAAGATGATTCCAAATTGCCAAGCCCTTCCGATTTTTTTCCCTTGGTTTTCAGTTATTGCTATTAGAATGAGAAGAAGGATCGCTCCTCACAGCTCCCACACACTTATCGGCGATCCAGAAAGGTTAAGTGAGTCCAAAAGGAATAGGCAAAAACACATAACTCCTCCTCTCTCTTGCTTTTTCTTTTCATTCTCAACGTCCTGCTTACATTGTGTCTTCTGGAAAAAATACTCATTCCATCGTCCTTCGTTTGGAGAATGCATTCCATCCAGGAAATGCACAAAGTACTTTCAAAGTCTTATTACAATTCTTGCAGCTTAATGATGTTGGAGCACAATCACCAAGAAGAAACATTAGAGAAGTGAGATATGGAAAATGTGGTAGTCGTATGGTGGCAGCTAGCAATAAACTTTTATTCTTAGTATTAGGAGGACACGAATCATTGGAGTTTGAGCTTGATCTCCAGCCTACTCCAAAGTTTCGATATTTATAGTAGGATCTTTCTCTGCTGAAGTATAAGTAAAGCATTGCTCATCATGAGAAAAGACTAGGTATATCAGACGATCGATTCCTATTATCCACTTTCGTTAAGTTTTTTATGTAAAGATCAAACTCCTGTGCACCTCTATCATCATCATCATGGTTGGCAATACTTTGCTTTGCACAATGCGTTAAAAGGTTATATAAACTCATTTACAAGTTTGGAAATTTCATTACGGTTAGTCTGATGCACCAAAGTTCCAAAATGCTTCATTCCGCTTGTACTGATTGTGGATACATGATTTTGCTGTAGACTTACTACTTCTCAGTCAGCTAAAATCAAAACTAATACTTATGAAGCACCGTTTTGGTCTTTTTGCATAATGCAGATCGTATATTTGTCATAATCACGCCTTTCCCAGTTCAGCTTCGCTTATATAAGTCTCAAACCCACATTTTTGCTTCTTAAGAAGATTGTTTTAGATTTTCTATTTGATTCCGCCTCTGCCTGAACCACCGTTTCATTCCTTGTACTACTTACTCTTTTAAGAAATTGCATGCTTTGTCTCCATTTTTGCAATATCGAAATGGTTCCATAAATCACGCTGTACAGCTAAACTCAGCCAAGACTCGAACGGACGAACCAACGTATTGCCTGCCACCACTGTTCTACATGTCCGTAAAACTTACGTAAGCCCAAAGATAAACCGAAGAAGCCTACTCTTTTCTTGTCCCATACTTACTCCACATTTCAGGACTTTTCTGACATTTTCTTTGTTACATTCTACTTAAGCATGGCAATGCATTATATCCAGTTATACATGGGAGGTTTTTAAAAATTTAGCTCTTTTTTGTATTTCTCTTGAAATACATTCTTTAGCCAAACCAGAGTTCACCTACGCATGACCAAGTCAAAAATGGTGCAGTATGTATAGTGTACGAGCACATGGTACAATGTTCTTGATAATGAATTGGCTTGAGATCTCAAATATTTGTATCAATTTCCTATCAAAATGGATACATGCATGCTAAAGAGGTTACGCTTGTCTATTGGTAGAATGTATGAGCATTTTAGTTTTATCTCATTGGGAAAGTATTTCTTGCCCATGTATGCTGATAATGCATTCGTTTGATGTAGGGATGTTGTCGAGAGATGCTTATATAATCACGTTTTTATGCTTGTCATGTTCTCTTGAGTCACATAAACACTAATCATGCATCTAAACAGGGAACTTAAAAGCACATTTAATTTGCATATCTCATTACAACCTTGCTTACTCAACCCCATCTTGTAATTATCCCAAATTCCAGGTAATTTGGCACGAGAACACACATCGTTTCCTCCTTCCCCGAAATCCTTTCGACAAGCATCGACATTTGTCTCTACTCTGCCCATCATCATCCAAATTTGGAAGTGGGGATTATTTTATTAATACTTTGCGTAAATTAAATAGAACGAGAAAACGAAGGAAAGGAGCAAGTGAGCGACAAGCCGCTTGGCATATTATCCCTCTTGCTCCAGATTGACTAATAAAAATGGACAAATTTAATGGTTTGGGAGCAGCCTCTCTCTCAGCCTCTTCATGCTTCTTAGTTAGCTTAGTTAGCACATAAATCCAAATTGAGAACACACACACACCTTTGTCCAAATTATCCTGTTGAAAATATAAGGTCCTAATATTCTTCCATGTTCGTTAGAAAGAATGGTTGTGGATGGATTGGAGGGCAGACAACCCACTTCACGTTGTTGATTTCATGGACGTAATGAAAGAATGGTACTTTACCAATTCTCTTGGGAGTAGAACCATCCCCATATAACATAAAGCATATAACATATTATGAGCATTTAAACTCAAAAGGGTAGGGCGAAATTAATCTCCATATAATTTTAGCATCCCATTCGTCCAAACACTGAAAATGTCAAGTCTTGCTCATCTCTCAAACTATGTGATATTAACTCAGCGTGCTGAGTTGATGATGATGATGATGATGGGAGTAAAAAATGAGAGAATTAAGTTAGAAGAGGGCAGAGTAGAATGGTATCAGCAACAATACTTTTTCCACTTCCCGGTCAAACCAGCCGAAGCCAATATAAGTAATATCACTCGTTTATTGCAACAAGAGAAAATTACATTACAAATTGCAAGGAGTGGATCTGATACACTGTCATAAAACGTGACCAGCTGCTCAAATGTCTTTCAATTTTCAAAAGCTGAGAAAACGAAGGGTGTGCAAACTTTCCGTCTCAAGAAAGTTATATCGCGTGCGTGGAGTCGGCTACCATAATATATAAAAGTCCAGACTAGTTGACTACCACTACAAGAACAACTTTCAGGAGTAGGGAGCATGAAGATTTTGTTGCAATAACGAAACGTGTTTTGTTGATCGTAATATGAATCTTGAAAGCTGAAGAATGTAATGTAATCCTTTCCTTATAACCCTTATATTACGTGCTTGTCGTATCGATACAGCCAAATCGTCTGGGAGAAATGTTTGTCGATTCTCCCTATAAGAAGGGGAGCACACAGACATATTTTAATTACAATACATCAATCACATTCCCAACAACCCACTCACCACATAGATCACTTATTGAAAAAGTCAGTATAAATAGAAACAGTGGCAACTCCACGGCGTAATAACGTGCGCCATTTATTCTGCACCCATCATGATAATAGTTTCCTGCTTTTTAGGAACATTTATAACAAGGTAAATAAAAAATGCGACAAATGCTCTGTATGGGAAACATTAAGCAGCTCACTCTCCTTTCCTCCAAGACTTTTGTTGAAACCAGCAAACAACAACGCAAAAGTTTACAAAAAAACATCATGACATGGCATGCAATCTAGCAACTAAACGGTAGCTCTTTCTTCCTTGTTGTCTCCCAAATTCATTGAAATCTTTATGCAGGAAAAAAAACATGGGAAACACACTACACATCAGGCCAAACCAAGTGATCCAACCCAAGTCATGATGAAAAGTTCTTAATATCCTCATTCACTTTTAGAAGAAGGAGCATAGCAATTGCTGCGCTATTTGCCTTGTGAAACTTTCATGAATAACCGCTGAGACATTAGTCACCACCACAAAGCTTGCGGTTTTTATGGTGAAAACTCAGTACTAAAAAGCCCTATGAAAGTTAAGTAATGTATTAACAACGAGAGAGGCAAGAGGCGATGACGAGCACGAGCGCATTGCATTGCTAAACAGTAAACTGTGTGTGTGCTTCGTATTTTCTTAGAGGAAGACTGTTTTTTCTTCATTTTTTGCTGTTTTTCCCACTCAGCAAAAATTCTCCTTTCGCCTGCTCGCCTCCCCACTTTGCTTGGCAGTTGTGTTGTCGGATTCTCTCATCTGTCTGTCTTTCCTTAATGCAAATGTAAGTTTTTTGGGAGGCTTTTTCACTCTCCCTTTTTCTTGCTCCGCGTGACTTTGGCAAATGGTGAAATGGGGTCCAGTAATTAATGACTTTGTGCTAATACTTTTGGGACAAAAATGATGATGATGACGACGATGACGATGTCGACGACGGTGGTGTTGGTTGTAGAAGAGCAACCTTTTTCAGTTCTTATATCAAATATCATCATCATATCATAATACTCTAGATCTAGACCAACTACCAAGAAACTACTGGATGTGGATTCACGGAAGAGTATTATTATTTAAACGAGAATGTTGAACGTACCTAAGTACGTAAAACCCACAAAGTTCGTTACCCAAATGTGAATGGATGTATATAGTAATTATGCATTAATAATGCTTCTCTTCTCATTCTCTTTAACTACCGACTTCTCATCGTAAGATTTTTTTTATACAAAAGATGGAATAAAGCTGTGTACTCTTCCTCATCTGACACGCAAAGACGTGGAAATACATAATCGTGGTGGTGAGCGAGTCCCAAAGACGACTCTTAATGAATGAACATGATGACGAACCATAAATCGCCCTAATGGCCCTCCCTCTTCTTTCCCATTTAGAAACTCTTTTTCTACTAAAGTATGCACAGAGTCGGGGTTTAGTGGTTATTTTATTGTTTTAGCTACAAAATTAAGTAGTGCACGTTGCTCTCAAAGATTACCTTAAAAAGTCTGTTGTTCAACTTAACTGCAACATGCGTACTAGGATAAAAATGCGTGCACTTTAGAAGAAAATGTTTAAAACAGCTCTATTTCTACTATCACCAACAATCATAGCTGTAGCTTTGTCCCACTAAGTCATAATTATCAGAGATTTTATTGTTTGGAAACACAATTTTCCTTCAAGGTTCTTACTTTTTATGCCTTTGCAGAGCGACAACATTGCACCACCTCATTTAAAAGAATGCCAGTCTTGCATTTTTAAGGTTGAAATGCAAGTCATAAAGAGTAATGTAATGCACTTGATGATGCAATGACTGCATAAAGTTCATTCACAAGCTGTATTTTTCAAAACCTAATCTACATGGATGAAAAAATGAACGTATAAACAGACACTTTTGTATTAATTTGAAGGGTTCCTGTTAGAAATGGTTAGAAAAAAATTCCCATACATTTTTTTGATTACACAAGCTCATGTATATTGAATTTAGCAGCTTCAGTTTGTCAGGAATTCATTGTATTCTACAATACAAAGTTAGCATGTAAGCTGGCAGCAAAGAATTAGTGAGGTAAACTGTTGAAGGGCACTTTGGAGATTTCAAGGGACCCACAAGGGAGTATACATCTTGTAAACTTAAGTAGTACATTCAGGGAATCATTAAATCCTTCATTTCAACTGGCCTAATGTGTGCGGAGCTGGAACTGGAGTTGGAATGGAACGAGCTAAGCTCCAAAAAAACAAGAACAAGGTCTGTCTTGGGTTTTTCTTTCTTTCCTGCCAACTAGACAAATGAAGCCATAAAAACAAAACCCTCATTATTATCATTGTGTGAAACATACATGCTTATACTTCCCTTGTATTTCATTTCACCCAAGTTCCAGCAGAGTATAAAAGACACATACTTACATTTTTAAAGGGCCTTATTTTCAAAAGAAAATGAAAGAAATGTGAGAGAACGCCTCAAATTAAACAGATCCTTTTTCTCTGTGAGTTTCATTTGCTTCCTTGTCTTATTCTCAAACCTCATTTTATCAAAGTCAGCCAGCTTTCAGCATACATCCCATCGCTCCACATCTTTTCTCGTCTTGTCGACAAGTTTCACACAAGTTGTGTGTACTGTGTTGAGCTCATATACTCACAAGTTTACACCAAAAGAATTTATCCTAGAGCAGAACAGGAAAGACTTAACCAAACCAAAGCTTGTGCTGCTATGCTTTTTTACCAAATATAATCATGAGAAAAAGAGCAAAAAGGAAAGAGAGAGAGAGGCGGAGGTGGAAAAAAGTTCTTTCTATCGTTATGCATTATTCTTGACTCCGTCCATCCTTCCTCAACCAAAACCGTACATCTTGGGAGGACAAAATCTTTGTCTAACTTTTTTAAATTTCAACTTCTCAGCAAAAAGTCCTTTAAATAAAAAATAAACAAATCTTTGAACTGGATAAGTGAGCAAGCGAGACGAGTGAAAAAATTAAGCATGCATATAAAAAGGAATTTCCTGAAGACAGCATTTGGCTTTTTGGCGTGTGAACCATGTTCTTTTATTTAGTTTTAAGAGAGTAAACTCTTTTAAACTCCGCATAGTTTTGTGGTGGAGCGTAAAACAATAGTATCATATCTTTGTTTCAACAACAAATACAAAAAACGAGACGAATATATATATGCCGAAGCCACGACCAAGAAGGTTTCATGTAAAATGTCAGTTGAATGACGTGGACAGGATACACAGCAGGAGAAATAAGACTTTGAAATGAGATTGGAAGGCGGACACATTCCTCCCAGTCTATGCTAAAGCTAATAACATGTGAGCACAAGAATTTTTTGGAGAGAAGCTTTACTTATAGGAAAACTGAAGTATCTATGATGATAGCATATATTCATGTCAGCCTAAACCATTTACATTTTCTTGATTACATTTACAAGTGTGCCGACAGCCGACGAAAATAATGTATGAGGTATGGAGAATGTCAGAAAGTCCTTGATAACTTTGTAAACTTTTAAATAGATCCCAAGTTTTTCAAAAGCTTATTTACAAGACAAACTAATGTGGTCATCCTATAATGCATTCGTGTGTGAAACTATTTACATACAAATGCAATTTTGTTGCAGCCCCAGTGCATAATGAAGGGACTTGATTGACTAGATTTGGACTTCATAGTCATATAAAAGCATGTATAATATAAGCAGGACATAACAATACAAAATGGCTTACTTTTCTGAAGCAACGAACAAGAATTTGTCCCCGGATCGTTCAAAGCACGTTCCCTTTTCACCCATCGACTTACTATCTACCACAATTGGTTGTGAAACCCCAGACTGGAACCATTTTCCTTTCCAGCTCTCTGGTAGCACACAATTATCTGCAAATTAAGAGAAAGAGAACACATTAACATCATTGTATTATTGCATGAACAATCGATAAAATTCCAGAGTACAGTCTTGACTGTGCAAGCAAACATGTTCTCATTTCGCATAGTTTTCATTCCAATTCCAAGGTAATGCACATAAAGGATGTGATGTTATGTAACTAAAATGATAGGCAAACTTTCCATCCGCATCATTGCACCCTTCATTTATGCTCAAGGACAAGGCAGTGAAATATTATGCACATTGGAGGAATGAGAGCAAGGACAACCGGGTTGTGATGACACTCACATAGTGAGTGAGCACAAACAACATTTGCATACATTTTAATATACGTTACATCTGTAGTCAACCAACCGCGCCATGAGGATTTCTCCGGATCACTAGACCATCAAAAAGGGAACAGGATGCCAATATGGAACTCAAGAACAACACAAATATTATGGGAAAACTCAAAGTTTTCTTCCATTTCATCTGAGTCCATCCATATTTATACGCAAAACACAATGTCATGTTGTGCATATCTACGAGCGGATGCGTTCCCTATACTCTCCCCATGTAATCCTCTACCAGCAGCTCTGTCATCTCTCCAGCTCAATATTTGCAGCTCATGTGTGATTATAAATACATTCAAATGATCATGACGGTGACGAAGACAAGGATGATGATATGGCAGAGTGGCCCGCTTTATGCAGATATCGACAATCTACACATATACTTCAAAAAGTTGGCTGGTCTTCAAATAAAAATGCTCGTTTTCAGATATTATTTCAAGCAAACAACGATTGAGAAAAGGAAGGAAGAAGCCTCCTCCGCTCCCAACTCGTTTTCCAAACTTGGTTTGCTATTCTTCTTTTTACGACTCTACACTGAAAAAAAGTCCAATGACTGACTCGTTCCTCATCTCATCAGGCATATACAAAACAGACTGAAAAACATCATCAATATCTGTCAACAGCATCTGACACACACTTCAGTCAACCTTAAAAACCGAACCTGAAATATATGTGAGTGCGTTACACTCTGCTTGGAACCAAAGAAAGAAAGAGTGAGGAAAGGAAGATCCCCTTTTCTCCGATGCATGCAGTCTTGTATATAAAAACTCGAGTTAAAAACTATCTCAAAATTCTAGGATGATGTGACTGCTGCTGCTGCTGCTACCGCTGTACCAAACAAGCAGTGGCACTGGCATGGCTTGTTTGAATGCACGAGAGAGTATAAACGCTCAAGTAATCATCATGAACGCGATCCCGTGTTCCTCCGACATTGAAAAAAGTCTCAAAAAAACGGAAGAAAGGAAGAGACAAGGAGTTGACTGCTGTGTGCACTGTCCCTGTGTCGATTTCATAGGAAACAGGAAGCATGCCACTGCTGGGTCTAATCAGAAGTATTGCGAATCCCCATCCTGTAGCAGCAGCAGTTGTTCCCAAGAAAATGGAGTTTGTGTTTGTTGCACAAAAAAGTCAAGGGAAATGTCGCAGCCCGTTGGGTATTACAGATGGGAGGGTAGGAGGAGGAGGGAGGTTGAGAAAAGTCGGTTGAATAATAATTTGACAAAATGTTGAGGAAGAAAAATGATGGGAAGACTACCTAAATATGATACTGTATTTCAACAACGGTACACAAAAATGCATTAAAAAGAAAGCCCTTGAAAATTACAAATTGAATTAGATCAGAACCGTTGGATCAAATAAAGTTTTTTTTAAGGAGAGACAAGAAGCGTAAAAGTTTATTTTCAGCTGAAAATTCAACTAAAAATACGAAGTATAGTAATTTCTACCGAATCCATAAAACACACAAACGACCTTGAAGAAATGTTGTGGAAAGATATTGAATGCAGCAATATTTATAATCTAATTACATTCCAATATCGAATTATGGAGCAGCAGAGAAAAATGCTTGACTAGTACATCTAAACTTACACTTGCATTTTGTCAACTGTAAAATGATGTTGGCGATATAACTTCGTGTGTCATCATCTGAGTTAATCTGACAATGCATTGTATTGCAGTCTAAATCTTGAAGTCAGCTCACGTGTTCCCAACGTGTAGTGGGATGAATAGAAAATTTATAAAGCATTTTGTTCCCTGTTGAGAATAATACATCAAATTGCTCTTGCTTATAATAGGAGATCATTTTCATGATTTTGTGTCATGCAGGCAGGACCAAACCAAACCTGACATGGACTGAGGTGGCGTAGCACAACAATTTCCAAAGGGATATCTCCAAATGGGAGTATGAAATATGAAGACATGAACAGGAACTAGTAAATCATAGCATGGCTTGGCAATGTCTATTTGTCCACCACCGTCTTTGGTGAACTGTCTTCCTGAGCAGCGATACATCTTTCCTTTTATTACAGCAGAATTTGTACCAAATTTCAATTCAAGATCTGATTGTGAGCGTGCCGCAGTTGGATTGAATTGGAATACAAAATATTGTGCGATAGATTGTGGAACAACCGCTCAATCATTTTGTTAACGGTTTGTTCAGAAAAAAGTTTGAAAAAGAAAACCAAATGGCAATTGCAATTAGATGAAATATTTTTGGAAAAATTGCCTCGTCTCTGGGATTTAAGGGATTTTATGCTCCAGGAGCAATCCATTATACATTTATTGCTATAAAATGTACATCAATACGTGGTAGAACACAGAGAATATAGTATGGTAGGTCGCTGATCATCATGGAGCAGAGCATGTGATCATCTGGTAGTTTTTGGAATTGTTCATTTGAAATCCCAGCATTAGATGTTAAACAGAAGGCTGTTCAAGTAGGGATGCGTCCTTCCGTTCCTTCCTATCTTTCCCCATGAGCATCGATTAGCCTTAGCCAATAAGCTTCGGCCTTTGATAAATGATAATATGTTCGCATGATTGAGTGAGTGGTGGAACTCTAAAGTGAAAGTTGGAATAAGGCATCTATTTCTAAAGATCTCGAGCAACACCAAGTACATATGTCTTACTAGCAGTAAAGTGTACAGATATTCACTCATAATGTTTATGCATAGATAATTTTGTTAGGATGTTGATAGAAAATTGAAGGTTGTCCAATGCAATACCAAAAAACATTGTGCATATCATCATCATCCAGCAGAATCAATAAGTTAGGCATTTTCAAAAAAAGAGGCTTGAGTGAAAAAGGTTAGAAGGGAAAGGGGGACTCTATAATGATGAATCTAATCTTACACAGCTGAAGGATTTGATGAGATGAGTTGAGAATGAAATTTGCACGCATCACAACACACAATAACATTATGTAAAATTAGCTTGCTGATTTTCCTCCCACTTTTATCCCTATCTTCCCCGAGCTTTCACCATTTGACCTACGTAACTGAGATGAGTTCAGTAACCAACTAGTTCCTCGAATTGTTATAGAATCTCCAGGAAATTGAATATCATTGTGCATATCTATCAACATCAGACATTGGATGAAGCAGCCAATTTTCCCTTTCAGCTGCAACTTTTCATTTTCTACCATTCATGATGACTAGGCGAGAGACGATGATGATGATAGAGTTGGTAGGAGATGAAGAATTGTTGCACAATACGTACTGGAATTTTAATGATTTCAGGAAGTGACTGGGAAATTGGCAGATGGCAAGCACGCATGCATGGGTAGCTCATTGAAATTAGCATTGTACGGATACGGTTATATCGCCCACAGCTCATTTTGTTACATTAAGTAGCACAAATTTAATTTTTAATTTTGACTACTAATAAAATTCTAGAAAATTGCCACGAAAGGAAGCTGGAGAAAAATCTTAAATCATTTGTCTGTGGTAGGTCTGACAAGCATAAAATTCAATCGGGACCCTTTCCTCAGCAAACCCAAGTTAAGTGGCGTAATAACAGCCACTCGTGCATACATTTCATAAACACTTTCATTCGCGTTGTTGACCCTTGATTGGATCAACCTTATTGGGTAGCTCTTATAAGAATTGTTTTGTGGTGTTTTCGTATGAGCATATGGAACCCTGCTGAAATTGAACTAAATAGCAGCTTGCTTGTAATTTGGAAGCATACTTTACTACTGAAACCTAAAAACTTGAGGACACAATACAATACACATGTTTATAATGAATCTTCATCTCCTCAACTTCAAATCCATATACATACGTACAGATTAGCTTAATTTTCAAGTACTCTAATGAAATGAAACGGGGGAAGGAAGCGTTTACGAGTAAGTTAGTTTTGCCTTCTCCGTTCAGTCAATTCAAAGTAAACGCTACATTGGGAAATACACACAAACGAACGAACGGGTACCATTTATTCAGAGAATAGAAGATTGTGAGTCAGAAAATTAGGGATGCATGGACGGTCATCATTAAACCATCAGTCAAGAGTATCAACTCATCAACCCAGACTCTTGACGAGAGAGCCTAACTAAATGATTTAACCGAATCACTCGAACCATTGTGATAAGCTCTTTTGCAAAGTAGAAATGTACAACCATGCTTTTCTATATTAAAAACTTCATCCACATTCATATATATTGGTTGAGTGCATTTCAGCTGCAGAAAATTGCACCATTTCGTTTTCCCTTATGAAACATAGTCCATCACTTTTCATTTCATTTGTTTTAATCTATTCCAATATTACTACATGCGTAAGCGAAACAATGTTGATATGATTTTCTTCGGCAAGGATATTTGGTAAACTCCCCTTTCTTGCACGTAATTCAAATCAAACACCAAGAGCTACCATCGCCAACTGGCTGAAAAGAGGGATGAGCGTTTTGTTTGCTAGTTTCCCTTGACTTTGACCATCGACATCATTAAATCCACTGTGCAGTTCAAAGATCATCAGCTGCCTCTCGACTCCACTAACAAGCAAACAGGAAAAGTTTGAAAAATCTGTACCCCGACTTATGCAATCGTTTTCATTGCAATGCATAGTAATAGTAGTACTTCTTATTCAGACTACCACTATTTATCGGGTTATGTATGGTATGTTGTGTTTCGTAAACATTAGTGACATGGGAAAGAGAAGGGAGTTAGAAGGAGGATTCTAAAACAATGGAAGATGCTTATGCAGTTTGGTTGGAGAAGAGGGGTTCCGAGATTTTCATGTGAACTCATGTAAATACGGCGTTATTGAGTCAATTGAGAAATGAACACTTGGGTACAGAAATGTGAAAGAGTCAAAATGAGAATATGAAATGAAGTCTGATGGACCACTTCAGCCAATTATCACAGCTAGAGTACTCTCTCGCTTGTTTGTCTGCTAAACTAGAGCAGATCATAGGGTTTATAAGCGTTTTACTTTCTGGTGGTATTTAGCTCACTAAATAAAATGAAAATTTAATTGCAGTCTAATATTAAATGAAACTACTTTTATGTTTCTTCAAGTTCGAGTGCAATTTTTTAAATTTGCGGTTCAGCTAAACTCATGTTAGTGCATTGCATTTGAAGTGTAGCAATTAAATGATAGCGACATTACAAGACTCGATTCAAGAAAGCGTAGGAGTGGTGGGTGGAGATGTAAGTTTCAAACTAGCAAGAACAAAGAAACCCCCATAATTCTTACATCATATCACCGCAGTGGAATAATACTTGAAATGAAATCTTTTCAAGAAAAAGTTGAATGGAAGGCAGCGAGGGTGAACCTTCATTCTTACAAAGAAGCTGAATTTTTTTTAGACTCTTTTGCTAATGTCTGGCCACCCTGCATGCTTGCAACCTTGAGCACTATAAATAATATAGCATTCAACTTCTAGTAACAATAACAATGGTATGGTAGTGTCTGTTGGACGCAGTAAATCAACTACAAAATACTTGTCATCCACACAAGAGAAAAAAGCTGATATTGAACTGTGTCCCCTTTCATAAGCTCAAGTACGTTCAGTTCAGGCATACATGTATGCTTTCTAACAATACAATTGAGAGGAAAAATAAAATTTCTCGACTTAATTCATATTCAAAATCACTTAAACACACACAACTAGTGCTGTATATTGTTGCAATCTTTGTAAATCTCTATCGCTAAATTAGGTACATGGTAAAAATTATTTTGTACAATAAAACTTCACAGAATGATTGTACTTTTCCCTTGTGTCTGTTATCAATATCATAATACGGTAATATATCTTCATTTCCTTATACAATACAAAAAAAGCTGACAAACTGTCTTGAGTGCACTTCGTATCTGACAAAGTGCTTAAACACCATTAAAATCTCCTCGAGTGTGCTGCTGGTTGAATTTTTGCTCAGCCAGTTATAAAATATTACGGAAGAAAGTAATACTAAGGAAGGAGTACAATTGTGTGGTAGTAAATACACATTCTTCATATTTCCACTTTCTCTGCCCTATCCGTTACGGATGGACCTGGCTATTTAAGCATGCTATGCTAACACTAGCAACTGTGTAGGTACGTGGACTATGGAAGTTTTCACTTATCTTTTTTCTTCTTCTTTTTCTTGGTGGGCTTAAAAGGAGGCGAAGATAAGAGAAATCTATGATGCCAACTACTCTGTTAGATATTATAAACGAACTTCATCGTAAAAAATGTAGTACAACAGGGGAGATTCTATGCCATGCCGCTTTGGCTACGATTGTATGAGACACAGAGAGAGAGAGATGCTATTGTATAATATGCCGCACCGTGAAATTCTCTCATTCTCCACGGTAAAGCAATAAGGAAGAGAGCGAATAAAAGAAACAGCTCAAGTGGAGGAAGGACAAGTACAAAAAGACCAATTTAACAGAGAAAGCAAAAGAAGAGCTTGTGTAGATGAAAAAGGCAAAAAAGTAGTATAAAAGGGAGCGAAGGAAAAAGAAAGAAAAGAAAATAAGAGTATAAAAAATCAAGAAGGAAATGAAAATGGATTGTCCACATATTGTATAGGAAGACATAAAAAGGAGCACACACACACACACATGCACACATTGCAATTGCTTCTCCTATTACATAAGAAGAAAGTGAAACATGGACCAAAATAATTTCGAATGAGCACCACTATTACTTCTACTACTGAGTAGGAAACGGAGAGCCCACATCCACATGCAATCGAGGAAGATTCTCATTCTTATTTTCCTTCTGGCTTCTCTGCTCCTCCTGAATCGTACCTACAAACATTTCCCAGTTTTCCTGTCCTGTGAAATAGGCGGCAGCATAATATTAAGTGCAATGGCGGCTGGGTGACAATGAGTACAAAAAAAGAAGAACGGAACACCAGAGTGTGATGACAAACCCGGAATAGGTTGAAAAAAGGCGGATATATATGGATAAGGTATCAAATTACTTTTATATATGATCATGAACCTTTTCTATTTTTTACGGGTGACAACCAAACACCGCCGACCGCATATATCTACTGTTTGCTATTCATCCATTCCAAGTTGGTTCATATATGTATAAATGCAGCCACACTCACTAGCTCTTACACACATTTTTCGAATATGTAATTGCACACAGTAGTAACTTTCCTGAACTGAAGCTAAATCGGAAGAAGGAGGAGGGGTGGACGTGGACATGTACAGAAAAGTTAATTCTTTTGATTTTGTTCTTGGATGAAATGAGATGATCGTTGGCAATATGTATATGTGAGCTTTCCTCCTACCAAACTCCACACAATTATAGCAAACATTGAAATTACCAAAGGAAACTTGTACATTATACACCAGCCGATGATATAACCGATAAAACGAGTGTAAGAAAGAAATCTCTGGCACACATCTCCCTTTTCTTTTTCCCGTGAAGTGCTATTACAACTAGGTATTATGGTGTGCTGTGCTAGTGCTACACTTTTTTTTATCACAATAGGAGAGAAAGGAAGGAAAAGTCTGTGACAGAAATGAATCCAGAACATGTTGAACTCAGCAAAAATTAAATGAAATGACCTACTGCTGCTGGTCATCATCGTAAATGTCCTTGTTCTCGCCAACAGTTACTCTGACTTTGTCGTCATAAAAGATTAAAGGCTTTCCTGTAACACCGCCGCCAGTGTTGATTTTCACATATTGGATTTTTTACACTGTAATTCTTTTCCTTTTTCAACGAATGGGGAATTCGCTTGCAGCGTAACACTCCCGTTAAAGCACGACTAGGGGATCATTTAATCCGCTGCAAATGGGAGTTAACTCTTGCGCCCGATATTTTGAATGGTTTGTAATGTAATACTACATAAATGAAATTCGCTCATGAAGTTGCAGCAGACGGAACATGGAATATATATGGATTTCGAAGCGAAGAAAGTATGTAACAGAATTTTTTTCCCGAGCTGATTACAACGTATAATTTTAAAGAATGCTTTTTTCATTTCCCCAAATTTTCAGAGTCGTTTTACATTACTCGCAGAGCAATTGCAACCGATTGCGAGTTTCAGTTTTCAATGCAATATAATGCAACAGGATATTTTTTCACTTTGGATCCACACACGGACAAAAACGCAATAAATAAAAACGACACAGCAAGAAAGAGATAGTGGATTAAGTTAAACAATGTTTATACGTTGCATTTCAAATAAAAACTTTCTCGTTTTCATGCATCCCCCATCCAGTGCATTAAATTCTAAAATGCATTCCTTTGCAATTCCCAAAATGACGCAACTTTAGCTCCTATACAACCGAGCTGAAAATGATGAGTAGGTGGTGCATTTTACAACTTTCGTAAACTTTTTCATACAAGGGGAAAGAGAAAATCGCCCCAAGTTTACATAGATAAACGCACTTCAAACTGTTTTACTTAAACGCAACTGCATCGCGGTACCGGAGTTTATATGCACACACTTTTGTACTTACTTTCCTTTGAGATACACACACAATATTATAAACATTCAAAACAGAAGAAAGAGGAAAATAAAACTATTCATATTTCAAAGTCAAATATTCATGCATATGATATGTGAAGTCATATTATTGGGTGGAATTCCATTAGCAAGGCGAGGATATATTATATTGGAAAGTTTTTGGTTCTCAGATTCAAATTTAAAAATATTTTCACCATAATCATCATATAAGTGTCAGGCACAGTGCAAATAATATATTTTATAGTTTTCCACCAGGTTCATTTCATATCCATCACAATAATCCTTCATCATCATCACATCACATCAAGGTCGCCCGTCAACTACCCCCTCCCTTCTTCCCTGCCTCTCTCTTTGAATTTCAAAGTTATTTCATGCTACATTATGCGTAACCTTGCACCTTGCTATTACCATTTCAGCTACTTGTCTCCCTTTGGCAATAAAACACCAGAAATGAGGGAAGAAATACTGAGCTCAGCATTATAAAAACGGTCCTACATCTTTTAAAGAAGTGCCATCGCACCACCATCACTAGTGATGATACCAGACCAGCAGCATCACACTGAAGTTGACTGTTACTACTCCATAATATATAAAACCATGTTACCTTTTTAGAGCGAATTGAATGCACCGCACCAGGTTTCACTCATGCACCCACACTTGCAATCTTGTCTTACGACACGACGTAGAAAAATGCAAACTGGAGAAAAACAAGCTCTTCGTTTTTCAACATGTATCCAGTCAGCCTTTCCCAAATCCCTAGAGACAAGTGAGTCGCGTTCGCCTTGCATTTAATAAAATACACCACCCGTGTTTTCACTACGTAGATTGGATTGCATCATGTTGTAATTTCGAAAATAGAACCAGTTTTATAACCTCTGCATGCGTGCCCGTCTTGCGACTCTTCTGTCGATTTTTCTTATCATTGCATTTTCTACGAATGAAGGTTATTGGATACAATGTATGCATATATGCATATTTTTGGTTTTTATATCTATATCTGTTTGTATGCAACTTGTTATTTATTTTATACCTGCATCATCTGCATTACATCACAGCTTTCAACTAGCAAACGCAAACGAGGCAGTCAGCAGCAGTTCCAGATCAACTCACTCTACACCCATTCCATATCATTTAAAACGATTGCGTACGCACATTCACGCAGTCAAGTCAGATGCACAAAAAGTTGTTCCCAAACATTATGCAAGCATGTGCATGACATGACAGTAGACATATCTTTTAGTTTACTTTTCCCTGTCTATTTCGTACAGAGCTTCAGGAAGTTTTCTTAAGAGGAAGGAAACAAGAGATAGAAAAAGAGATATTATCATTCCAGCTCCATTACAATGAATGAACTAACGGAAATATTTCCAGCTCCATATAACGTAAATACAAATACTGACAACCTACTCCTCCGTTTCTCTAAATACTAGTTTGGTTTTTTATTTCAGCATTGTCATACCAAACACACTCTAAATCCTTCAAGTATTACTACACTGTATTACCAATGGAAAAAGAGAAAACATGGCGTTGCATCACATTACATGATGCATATATAAGCAAAAAAATCCACTTTCACTTTTTTGTTTTCCCTTGGGTAATAATACTCTCTTTTGAGCTTTGTTCGGCTCTCTCCTCTCCTTACAGAGAAAACATGCCCGTGTGTGTCTTCTTGTGTACAAATGTTTTCTATTTTGTGCTTCGCAGCATCTCTATATATTTTACTCAGCCAGAATAGTTTAGCACATGAATATTTCTCGTTTTACAAACAGTCTAAACAATGTAGCTCACGCATCACTTCGTTGTCGTATTTGGGTATTGTACACGTTCATTTTTTGTTCCGTTCCCTATTGTTGTCTGTCACTTGCTGTAAAATGGAGGATGTATGAATGTATGCATGCATGCGTTTCAGCTCTACATCATCATGTGCGGAAATACAATCTTCGTCAATTACTGTCTCCTTCCATGTACATTTTCTATTCTCTTCTTTTGAATGCGTGTGCTCTAGACTATAGACTCTATTCGCACATGATAGGAGTGGGAGGCACACGAGCATGTTCATAAATTGTAAGCACCTACTTTTGCTTTGCTTTATTTCTTGCTTTGTTCTTCCAATATCGCCTGTCGTTTTGAGAGCAGCAGCAGCAGTAGTAGCAGTTCATATGGAAATTGGGGAGTTTTGGACTTGTGACGTCGCTTTGGTTTACGATTCTCTCTTTTTTGTAAACTTGACAGCCGGGTGAAGGGGAAAAGATGCCTTGTTTTGCTTTGCCTTCCTTTCCTTTTCAGTCTTACGCAAGATAACGGAAACATGCAAGATAAATGAAAGGAAATTTCTGTACGGTGAGGCCCACAATTTTGCAAAATTGTGATTCATTTTGTGCTGATATGCATCTTCGGATGTCACAATCAGAATGCTTGGCTACATGAACAAAGGATACGCTTAAAATATTATATCTTTTCATTTGGTCTATCATCGTACATCATCTTTTCATTCTTGTTTTGTTTACAAGTCAAACTCGACGGTTCTACACAGCAGTGCTCCATCCATACGGCTGTCCAGGGATTTGTAAACAAGATTAGGAATGCATACGGTACATACTTTGCATATTATTGTGTGATGTGTATATTCCAGCAATACACTCAAAATGATTCTATATAGTTGGCAGAAACATTTGTATTGTGTTGAAACAGAAAACCTAGAGAGACAAGAAACCTAAACCCAACCCCAAGTGAAGACGACTGAAACCAACAAAACAAGCATGCCTGGAACGTGCAGAGTTTCTTCATCAGAGGATTCTTATGCAAATATGAGTACAAAATATACACAAATGAATTAGTAGTTGCGTCAGATTTTTTCTTCGCTCTACACCAGGAGCAGAGTACATGTGCGTGAATTTAAAGCAAAAAAATGAAAAAGGCAACAACGAACAGAGCGAACCCAGCGTGAAATATCTTTTCTTCTTCTGTTTGCCACATTGTGCTGCAAACAAGGGTACAAAAGTAAAGGCACAAACTACAACTGCTGCTGCTGGGGAGAGGAAGTTGGCGTTCTCGTTGCCTGCCATTGCCACCGACGGATGGACCGTCTGGAAGTGATGCCACCCGTTGGGGTAGCTGCTGCTTCTGTTACCGGTTGTGACGACGATGATCAGGAGGATGGTAGTAGCACTGGTGTTATGTTGGCGTTGGCTCATGGTGTTACTTTTGGGTAAAGAATTAGACTGATGGAGGATTTATCATATATGCTACTAAAGCTCCTGGTGAAATATGCATGTTTACCCTCCCATGGATTATCACAAGAATAAATTTCATTGCAAAATTATACATTCAACAAACGTGCACATTTAGAAATGCAAGCTAGAAGATGAAAATACTATTTTCACCATATACGGATACAATTACAACCATTCAATTTCACCGATAGGAGTCTCCCAGACTGTCTAAATGGGTCTGGAAAGTGAGACTTTTCCTATTATGCTGGTACGTGTTTGGTTCTGGATGGTGGTGTGGTGTGATATGGTATACGGTATGAGGTAAATTCGTTTCATATGCATAATATACTAAGTTAATACCATCATTTTTCCCGATTCCCTGGTGTTTTCTTTAATACCCCTTTTTCCACGCTCTTACTCTTCGTTGACCAAAAGGAGTGTTGTCGTTATGTGCTGCATTTCGTACCCCATTTAATTGGCTCGAGTAGTTTCAATTTTCAATCAGAGCCGTAGTTTCCTTCCATATGTTGGTTCAATGAATAAATAACTGGATTTGAATGGGAATGGGATGTGAATAAAGATAGGGATAAATATAACTATGCAGATGTATATAAGAAATCCTCGCTATTTTTTGTAGGAAACCTGCGTACTTCAAGCTCGACTCTGGTGCTGAAGTCACTGTGCTGTCCATGTATGAATACAAGAAGAATATGCCACGACAGAAGCTAACTATTCCAGATAGGAGGCTCCGTGGTGCTGACATGAACTATTTGGATTGTGTTGGAATGTTTGAAGCTAACATGAAGCATTTGGACATCGAAATTCAAGAAGTAGTTTATGTGGTTCACCGACTGGAAAAGCCATTGCTGAGCTTAACGGCGTGTGAAAATTTGGAACTAGTGAAACGAGTGAATGTGGTGAACGAGGACAAAGGACAATCAGCTGTGGATCCAAAAAGATATCCCAAACTCGTTGAAGGAATTGGGAATATTGGAGATCCATATGAAATCAAATTGAAGGATGGTGCTCGTCCCTTTGCAGCCCACACTCCACGTCCTGTTCCAATCCCATCGCGGGAGTTCAAGAAATTTGGAGAAGAATTTGGATTCCAGCACACAACTTCCAGCCCAAAATTTCCACAAAGCAATGGAATGGCAGAGGCTGCAGTGAAGATTGTGAAGCTGTTATTCAAGAAGAATGAAGACACCACAAAAGCCCTGATGGCGTATCGAGCAACACCGTTGCAGAATGGTTACAGCCCAGCTGAGCTGCTGATGGGAAGGAAAATTCGGACAACAGTACCGATAACCTCTGATGCCCTCCTCACTAAGACTGTGGACAGCAAGGATCTTCAGCGGAAGGAGGAAAAGAGAAGACAAGGATACAAGACAAAGTATGACCAACGTCACGGCGCCAAGGAAAAGAAGAGCTCCAGCCAAATGACGTTGTATGGATCACGACATGAGGACTTGGGGAAGAGTTGTCAAGAAAGCTACTACTCCAAGATCATATGAAGTGGACACCCCTAGAGGTGTAATCCGAAGGAACAGATTCCACCTGAGCAAAGGCCATGATGTCCTTTGCCTGAAGACGACGATCTGGACATTCAAGAACCACCTGACGAAGACCGGAAGTAGTTCGAGAACCGAGCCAGTCAACGTCAACCCCGACGACGGGATACGCCGATCAGATATGGACGAGTGTATAACCCGTGATTAGATTTAGTTACTAATTATTGAAGTGTATTTGATATTGATTAATTTTATTTGAATTAGAGAGTTGATCTTAATAAATCCAGACTGAAGCAGAGAAACTCTATTGTGCCCATCCACTGATTTATAGCTAATATAACAGTTTTTTTCACCGTGGAATGAACGTTGGGCAGCCCAAATGTGACCCTGAGAAGTTACAATCCCATGTCCTTTCCCGAAGTAGTCGGCAAGCGGGTGAAAGGGCCGACCAGTTGAGTTAATGTCGGAGAATAGCTCCGTTACCAGTTTTGGGTCACTTATAATGATGGCGCTGCAATAAAAAGTGAAATCAAAAAAGGAAAGAAAAATATAATTACATCTTTATTTAAAACAAAGTTTAGCTACTCTTGAGATCCAATCTTGAAGCTGTGAATGGGGCCATACTCCTTGGCCCAATTTTGGAAAACTTCCAGGGGATTATTTCGAAGTTGAAGGACGTTACCCAAAAATGGTATTGACCTTGGACCTGATTCAATTTTTAATAATTTATTTGCTGTCATTAGAAAAATATATATTAAAAAGTTTTAAAACAAACCTGGAGGATAGCGGGGATGCTTTGTATTTTTTCGATAATATAAGAATCCCATCAGCAACAATATTGCTATTAAAAATGTTCCATAAAATGAAAGAAACAGTGCCATTTTGTGGGATTAAAAAATAGTTCTGGATGCTAACAAAAGAAATCGTCAAAAACAACTTTGCTGGAAGAAGAAAATAGAAACTATGACCTTTTCGATCCAAAGGCTGGCCATGAATGCGGTGTTAGAGCTTGTTGCAAAGAGCTTTTGGGTAATAAAAAATTTTTCTCACGCAGATGGAATTGCAAGATTATGGATCTATATTTTATGGTAATGAAGTGGAGAGCCGAATGATGTTTGCTTATATTTTTATTACACAGTCACGTTGTTGTTTAAAGTAGATCAAGGCCAGGTTTGTAACCACACCATGAAAGACGAGAATCCATAGAAATAGATGAGAGTGTGATAGTCGATCGCAACGGTTTCAAAATGACCTTTCACATGACTAAATGTGTCCAATTTTAAACATTTTTTTGTAGTTTAAGCTAAATTATTAAAAGTTTGTTACAATTCTTTTACATACAATGACAACTATTTATTAGAAATTACAAGCTTATGTTTAGTTTCAAAACTACTACGCTTTGGTTTAGATATGGCATTTTTACCTAAACCAATCAATCTATAATTCCACCACCGTTCTCAACATGAATTATTGAGAAGAATCACTTCAAACGTCAGTTTAGCTTTTAAAATTCTATTTTCAACCCCAACGAATCTTACTTTTTAATTTTTTGACCAAAACAAAATTAATGATATTCGTTATAATCACCATGATTTACATAATGATGATATTTTGGATGAGTTAACGAGCACCGTAATTAGAGAGTAAATCACGATGGCTCTGTGAAAGAACATGTCTGGAATTCGCATAGCTTATTGTCAAGAACCTCTCACCCAATATCACCTTGACTTACAATGAATGTAAGTTCCAATCGTCAACATCGGATTTTACTCTTCAATCCAAAAGCAAAGAGATTAGGAAATAGAAAAGAAGTCGAGTTCAAATCCACGATACATCTCTAATGGGGCTTTTTTCCTTATTCGTTATGATTTAAATATAGTATTACAATGGATTTTGTGTAGAAACTGCTTGTTGAATATAAAATAAAGAGTATGCAGATGAAAACTTGTGCTGGGATCCACATATTCCCACATCTCAAAAATGTAATGCTAAAAAAAAAAACAAAAAACAATGCCGACAGGTTATGAAAGAACCTGTCCAGGTTCTCATCACTTATCATCATGAGCAGCTCACCGAGTATCACAGTGACTTACATTAATTGTTAGTCATTATCATCAACATCGAACTCTACTACTCAATTGTAGAACTGAGAAATTCCAGCATATATTTCTATAAAGTCACTCATATTTTGTTACGGGGTCTCGGGACGAGTAGAAACAAATGTAATGTATTCCACTGGATATAACAATTTTAGCAACAGTTGAAAGAGACGTTTATTGAATCTAGATGTATTCGTTACGCGATATTACAATTAAAATGCAATACAGCGAGCATTTCTTTTTCTTCCAGGATCTCACATTCTCGATTTGTAAACTCGACAGTTTGGCAAACCCGCTTGTAATGTACTTTCAGGAATTAAAGCACGCTTACTTATGGGGATTTCCAAAATTTAAACCCCATTTTAGATTGACGAATGGCATTACCCAAGTTAAAACGAGAATGACGATAAAAAGTTAAGATAGCTTTTGGAACTCTTTTTTTGCGAGTTAACGTTCAAGATCCATTCATATTGTGATTGTTATGTTAGTGTTTGTATATTGAATATAATTATTCCAACTTATTATTATTCCACTCCAGACTGCTTTCGACTTCAATCACTGCTCTTGTCTACAACCTTACCGACGTCCATCTCTAGTCGTACATTTTCGCATACACCTGAGCAATGCGAAATGTTTACAAATTTAATCAAAATTGAATGTTTTTCAAAGAGTTTCAAGAAAAGTCTTTGATATCAATCAACCCAGATATCATAATATTAAACTAATCTTCATGGATGTAAGACATACAGAAAAACATACTATTATTGGAATTCCTATTGATGGATGGGAAAATGGAATCTACGAGTAAATTTTCATGCAAAATGCATTACTGCCGCATTATAAGCCCATTTCCTTGTTCCAACTTCAAATATTCTGGATTTTTCGTGCAAGCAGCTCCGAATCCTATCAAATCTGAATTATAATCTTTTGCTCGTTTGGTTCGTATAGGTGAATAAATTATTGCTCTGGAAGAAGATTTCCCGTGAAAAGTTTATTTGATGATGGATTACAGGATTGTTGAACATGTTGTCATTCAAAAAATACTTCTTTCGTGGGAATGGATGACTCTTTCATTCTCACGATTAATATGGCATGGAATGTGGTAGCCGATTGAGTAAAACAAATTGTGACTTCATGTTTACCTTGTATATCCAAGAGATAAGCCATGCAAATGAATATGATAAGCGTTGCTTTCCAGAGCCTTCCATTCCCTCCAACAACTCATGCAAAGCATGCAATGGCGTAGTCTGTATGAGTCAATACACGTTGTCACCAGAATGAATGAATTTATTCAATTACTAAAACAAAAGGTGCATGACAGCCAATGATAATGTTGTTTGCATTTTAATTTTGATTGAGTTGGTGAATATTACCGATTAATCCCTGACTAAATGCATTTACCAAAAACAATGGAATACAAGTTTTTACCTAAAATAGTATGATAATATTTGACAACTACAAATGACTAACAAGCGATGATCGATTTGCGTTCTCAATCCGTCATTTATCCTCATTCTCGATGAGGAAAAATCTGAAATATTGCAATACACACCTTATGGTCATAAAACAAAAAAAAATATACAGGTAATGACACACTTTCATATTGTTAAGTTTGATACCGTCATGACTGATTTGCATTATAAATATCGTGTATACTCTAGAGTTAAAGCTCATTGCATAAGCCGTCATCATGGTGCATCCTTTTTTTCTAAAAGTACGGGAAACCCGTGAAATTTTTTGCATGCAATTTCGAGAACGTTTTAAAGTGTTTTTTCTTGAAGATGAAGAAGGCTACAACAACGTATCAACTTGGTTGGACGAGGTAGCCTCCTTTTTTCCTTCTGAGGGATTTCAAATACCCGCGGAGAGTTTACTGATTGCACAAAGTTATTTTACTGAATTCGGAGTTGATCGCAATGAAAATCTGAGCGTTTTTCATTTCTGGGCTCTTCTTATTGCTGTAATTTCCGTTTGAATATTGTTATTTGGCCCATTCCTAAATAAAAATTTATTACCATAGAATGAATGCAATGTTTTACAGATAGATCAAAACCTTCAAAACCACGGTTTTACACGGGACGACAATATTTTTGCGTTTATGGTGACGCAAAAGTTTAACGATGTCCAGGTGGTCATCATTGGGAACGACCCGCATGAATCCGAATTGTCTTCTGGATTTGCTTTTCATAATTCTAAATGCGATTCTACCAGAAACCTCATTGGCTCCGTTCAGTATGAAATGAATTTGATTTCTGTTGGCGAAAACGAGTCCCCGTTGCAGTTAGACGATGGCTTTTACACAGATGCTAAAGACAATTGTGATCTTTCGGGATGGATATCTCAAAGTAAAATTTATAATAGATTAAGTATCAATTAATCAATGTCAGTTTTCCATTTGTATATTCCTTAATTAATTTCCATTGTTTTCTGAAATTTAAAGACGTTCTGCTTATTAACATAATACTAACGTATAGCAGAAATTATCCGTTTGTTACTGAAGCTTGGAAAAATATAACCGGTTTCTTTATAAAACGTCTGAATGACTCCAGAAATAGTGCTGTGTTTATGCTACTAGGCATGGACGTGTCAATTCACGATAAGAATGGAACGGAACCCCTTATCAACTGTGTAAGTTGATGATTTTAATTAATCATTTTTAATGTGAGGATTAACAGTGGTATTCCGATTTTAGGAAACCCATTTGAAGCTGGAACTTTACCACCCTGGAAACTATTGGCAGCAAATTAAAAATTTGAGTTGGGAGTCGAAGCTCCCATTTATCAACACAAACCTCTACCTTCATCAAAGAGACAAAGCAAACTACATGGTTGACTGGATGAGCATAAACTCTGTGTTAACTGAAAAGGAAAATCGTATGATTGAGCTAAGAAAGCTATTTGATGACATAATAGTAGAAGAGACTTCAGGGACATGGAGATCCCTCAGCATTGTAAACGAAGACGGAGTTCGCCAGATGCGTAAAAATTCACCATAATGTTTAAAAAAATTCTTACAAATAAAAAACATTTAAAAATACGGACTAAACAAACACGGTGGGATTGAGAGAACTCAAAATTGATTTGTTGCATAAAAATATTTTCAACCAGTAGGTTAAATTAGGGGTTTGCAGTATTTGCTTTTGATTGCATTCATAACGTACATAGAAAAAAATACACGCGAATGCATTTGAAGTCAATAGGCAAGGGGCCGTCCATTTCAAAGCGTAACGCTAAAATTGGTGATTTTCAGGCACCCACATGGAAAGAAATGAATTACTTCGCCCAATTTCACATGAAATTTTTCTATCAATGGCAGTTATTTAAATACCACATGAAACTTAAAAAATCATTCGAAACTACATAATATTTGAGAATTACAGTAAAGTATGGGCGAATCGAATAATTGATGACGAAGGTGGAAGGAATAATTTAATGACACACGCTGATAGTAATTTTGCAGTTTAATCAACCGTCACGCTGAGCCTCTATGCCACCCACGCCACACCCTGTCACGCCTTCGTAATTACGCTCGTATTTCAATTATCTTTCATGATTAATTTGAAATTATTATTTTAGGGATTCCATGGTCATTGATACATACTTCATTTAAATTCAGCATTACGATTCAGAAAAGAATTTTTTAACCTACCACTGTTGTATCGAAGTGCAATGTTGTTCATCATTTGGAATAATCATGTCATAATTACATCATATATGTTAAAGTATAGTGTGGGTGGGGGTGAATGCTGATTTTGGCCGATAAGCGAATAAAATGAGAAAACTCACTTATTTATGGGACTACAGGAACCTATTAATAACAAATTACACAGATTATAGCAAAATGTTCTGTAATTATAACTCTCATCCCTTCGTACATGAAATGAGAAAACAGCTTTAGATAAGCCGAATATGATAAGCTGTTGATGATTACTCCCTTTTGTTTCACCGTGACAAATTAATGTCATAATTGTTTACACGTGTAATTCCCTAAAAGCTTTTAATGTCACAATGTTTTCATGATGAATGACGAAAAAATCCCTCTAACTTTGATAGACAATGAGCATGTTTGCACACCTTTTGTTCTTTCTCGGATAATGGATTTAATAATTACCTTCTAAAGCGACTTAATGACCAAATATTAAGTTTAAATCGAACACGTACCGATATGGCATGTTTGCATTGGCTTTGTTTTATAAACTGATTACAATGATCATGGTTTTTGAGAAGGAAAACTTTATAAAATACACCTGATATCTGGCTCAACGTCAATATATTATTTTGAAAATAATTAACTCAATTGGCGCCCGGTTGTTGGGGTTTCTTTTGAGGATTTCGTAAAGGCAAAACTTAATTAAAAATAATCGAATATTTGATCTTCCCTTGCAAACGTGTAAAAATCTGGAGTATAAAAGAAATGGAATTTCAATCTACAGCTTCAGTTTTGTTTCAGCGTAGCTTGTTAGCCTAACTACCGGTAAAGTAAACGGTTTCACTCAACAGTATATTTGATTGTCTTTCTATTCTTTGAATGATTTTATCACTATGGTTAACCAATTTTTTCAAAGATTACGAACTTTCGCAACTAATTTTGAAGAGCAATTCTTGATTTGGTTTCAAGTCATTTTTGTTGAAGGTAACCCTAACGTTGACTCATGGCTCGATGCAGTCGCGGAAGGGTTTCCAGATCGTGTAGAAGATGGGAACGCTTTCATCACAAATTATTTTATACAATTAGAAACGGAGTTTTTACGTCGTATATACTCAGATGACTACACTCAGATATATGAAAGTTTGCAGGAACGCAAGTATGAACGAAACGACAACATATTTGCGTTTATGACAACCATAAACATTCAAAATGTGAAAATGATCATTCTTGGACAAGACCCGCGGAGACATTTTCGTTCTTCAGGATTTGCATTTAATCGTGACAGTTCTGACTCCACAAGGTCTATTATTGGTTTCCTTGCGGGTGAAATGGTTTTAGTTACAAATAAAGAAACATCTGATGTACAGAACCTGTCGCGTTTTACAGACGAGGAATTAGCTGCTGCAATCAAAAGTTGTGACCTTGATGGATGGGTTGAACAAAGTATGCACAACCTGCAAATAAATTCAGAAACTTTGGAATACAACACATATCCAGATATAAATGTTATTTTTTATGAACGTTGTTAGATGTACTTATGATGAACTCCCGTCTTACTTTTGGCAGCCAAGAAAACAATGGATGGGACATCATAAATAATTTTTTCGTCAGCCACATTAGCACCTTTGCCAAAACAAATCAAACTCATTTGGTGGTCATGTTTGCTGGAAACGTAGCCTTTGAAAAGGCAACCCTTGTGGACCCCGTAAGATTGGTTTAAGTTTCACAAATGTATAAAGTACTAATTTATTATAAATAATTGTCATGAAACCTAATAATTTTTAGTATCATCTCAAACTGAGATTATATCATCCAGTTGCTTACGAATATGAAGATTTCAAGGAATACTACACTCGTGAGAGGGACTGGAAGATAATGCTTCCTTTCATTAATGCAAATTTTTATTTATACCAACAACACCAAATGGCAGAGGATTTAGTTGACTGGGTTAGGATAAGTGGCAATTCACCGAATCGAGGGACTCAAAGAACTTCACTGTTGCAGAATCTCTTCCGGCGTATTCTGGATCTTGCAGAAAATGTTGCAGAGGCTGATTGGGAAAATTCTGCCAATCCTGTGCAATGGGATGGGCTTTTGATTGTTCGGCATTTAAACCCCACCATTTACAGTTTGGAGAAAGCTGTATAATTATATACAACGCTTGAAAGCATAATAAATATAATAAACAATGATTAGGAAGAACTTAAATTAAAAAAGTTTTAAAATTGCGATTAATTTACCTTTCCGTTGTAATACACTTGCGTACATCTGTTCAGAATAAAATATTTTATCTGAGATTGATGGCGAAATATAAGATTAAATCTGAAATGTACATGAGATAAGCAAAGGTGTATAAAAACCATGATATCATATTTATACGCTTTTTTAATCTGAATTGCACTTTATTCACATACTATATTTTACATTCCCATTAAACAAGTAAAAGGCTCACCAATTATAATGGAAAATCACAGCAGTTGTCCAATCTGTTTTGAAATTCCCGAACGGGAAATATATCAGTGCTCAAACGGTCATATTTTGTGTAGCAAGTGCATTGTAAATCTCACTAATTGTCCACAATGTCGAATTTCATTCGGAGCAACCAAAATACGGACAAGAGTTTTAGAAGAAATATTGGATGGTCAAGTATTTGTTTGTAAATTCCAAACGGAAGGTTGTAAAAGGAAGTGCAAACGAAACGAAATTTCCAAGCACGCAGAACTATGCGACTTCAAGTATGTTTTCTCGTATTAGTAAAATTTTTATTTATTTATATATGCTTAGTGAAAGATTTAAAATTTTCATTCAATTGTGATTTTTTTCCATTTCTAATCCGAATAAAATTTCGTTTTGTGAAACGATTGGCTTCAAAAACTGTAAGTTTAAGTTAGGTTCCTCGTCCCGAGCTGAAATTTTTGCACATTTCAAGGATGTTCATAAGGTCATGCATGAAAGCGACGAAATTGTGGGAATTCGACACATGAATTTTAGTAAACTGCAGGCGGAAAAGATTCCTCGACTGTATATGCCAGTGGTATAGTGCAATTGAAAGTGATAAAAGTCCACTGTTTTTGGTACTGGGAAAACTCCACTTTCCCGTTGGATCTGCGTCTTGGGTTTGTATTCTTCTTTGGGGGCCTGAGATTGCGCAAAATTATCAGGTCCAGTTTTCGTTTAAGTCAAAATCTGCACCAAACTCCAATGCATCTTCAAGTTCAAAAAAGGAAGAAGTAATATACAGATTTGTCGTGAAACAAGATTTAATTTTAATTCTGATCGCAAAACCACATTTAAATATTTTTAATTCATATATTTGTTGCAGCCTTACAGAATAAAATGCAGAGTGAACGCCTACGCCGTTAAAGACATCAAAGAAGTAATGGAAACGAGTCCATTCAGTATCCCTGTTAAGATTTTAATGGACAACTTTTTACACAAGGACGGAATTTTAGAAATGCGGTTTGAATGGCATCAAAAAAGTGGAAAACTGTTAGCTTACTCAAAAAGAGTTAAAGCATATATTCAACCAATTGCATGATATTCAAATCAGTCAATAAATTATTTTGCTTCAATCTACTTAATGAAGCTGATTAATTTCATCAGCCACTCATCTTTATCATTTTATTAGAGCTGCCTATTGTAATGTCTCGGATTGATTACAACATCCTTGATGAAAAGGTCCATGAGATTTCTGCATGATTCCCATTTACAATAACTCAGCCCACTTGACACTAAATACTAAACTATATAAATGCCCTCGTTTTGCGGAACCGTCCATTTACAAATTGACATTGGTCTGCTCACAACGCAGAAATCTTATTTTAAAATGAAGCTGCCTTTGATAATTTTAGCTGCTGCGTTTTCTGCTGCAGCTACTTTCACCTCGGCGCAAAAAGTTTTAGAAAATTCAGCAGAACTCTTTGATCAAGAAACGCGTTGTGGAGCATCAATCGAAGCAGATTCTGGTACCCTCATTGTTCCTTCCGCAGGTCAAACAATAGCACCTGGAAGTCTCTGCGTATTTACCATCCACCTCCAAACTACCAACACATTCAGGCTCAACATTTCCAGTCTTGACGTCAGCGGCTCTGAAGAAGAGGACTCAACCTGTTCCTCAGCATCAGTGCGAATCTATTCCCTAACAAATTTAGTGCCTTCCGATGGCATTGAAAGCTACACATTTTGCAACGACAGTCCTCCACCACCCGGTGGAAACCTCTACCTTTCTGGAAACCTCGCAACTGTAATCTACCAATCGAGTAATGAAAGCGTTGGTTTCACCTTGAGTTTCGAGGGCATTGCATTCCAGCCCATTCCAGTGACGCATGAGTCCACGTACTCATCTGCGACAAGTGGACTGATAAGATATCCCGTTGAAGGAGAGTATGAACCAAACAGGGTCACAACTTGGCTGGTAAAGACAAGCACGTCCAATCCAGATTTGGAATTAGATGTTGTTGTCCAAGGTGTAGATATTGAGGAATGCGAAAATACAGAAAATCCTTGTTTATGCGATGCCCTAATTTTATATGAAATTAGTCCAATTGGAGTTCTTAGAGAAAATTTAAGACTTTGTGGAAGCAGCCAAGAAGACGTGGTTGTGAGTGGACTGCCACCAAATTTCATTCTTGCTTTCTTTACCGATTACATTGATGTTCCGGGAGTTGGAACGGATTTGAAGTGATTTACAGACCAAGTAGCAATGGAAACTACAACTTCAACAACTACAGAAGAACCTACAACACCTTCGCCTTCCACTACAACAGAACCATCCAGTTCAACAACAACTAGACCTCCACCGTCCTCAAATTACACAACCGAATGTGGAGGTTTACTCAGTGGAGTTTCTGGTTTGGTAGAATACAAGCTTAATGAAACCGTTCAAGAAATGAAAGATGCATTTGGACCGTTAGAACACCATACCGAGCAAGAATTAAATTTAACATGATTGAGCCCACCACCAATGACCCTGATAATAATGTGCGAATTTACATGGTTTACTCAAACGGAAATCTACATGAATACACTTTGTAAGTTTTTAAAAATGATTTGAAAAAATTAAAAAATAAAAAAAATGAATAGGGTTTAATTATTTTTAGCCCAATGCACCGACCAAGCGAAGTTATTCTGAATGGTACCATGGCTTGGTTTCTGTTCCAAAGTAATTCCACTGGAAATGGATTTGCTTTCAATTTCACCGCAGAACCACAGTACGACAACTCAATTCTTGCTTACGAGGATCGGAATACAGTTGTAAAAGATGGTGACCCAGGATTCCACAAGTTTCCGGAGGGGGATGGTCTCTACAGAAATTTAGAAATGTCGAGTTTGGTTTTCATGCGGCCAACGGACATGCCTGAATCTCAAGTAGAGGTTACTATCACATCACTTCAAACTCAGAGGGGCGAGCGAGGAGAGTGCTTTGACGTCATTCACGTCTATCGATTGTTGGATTATAATAGTGAAGATGTTTTCAATCCTGGTGCACACATTACCAAACTCACTCCAGATGCGGGTAAGAAAATAATAAATTTAATGATTGTTTTTTTGAAAACATTTTGCATTATATTTTGTATTTCAGAGTTTGCGAAGTTTTGCCATCCTACCCATATTACATGAAGGCACATGGAATTCTTATTTTATTTTCCTCGGATGTACAAGGTCGTTCCGAAGGAATGCAGTTATATGCCAATTTAGTCTAGTTACATGCATTTGCGACTTTTTAATCATTTATTATTATGCAAATAAAATTATGGCATTTTCACCGCTAGAAGAACAGAAAAAGCGTTTTAATCTGTTAATAAATAAATTTTTAACTTAGTAAAAACAATTACCCATTTTTGAATTATTCCTACTATTACAGTTCAAATACCATCACAACACCAAACATTCGCTGTTATCAAATACAAATTATCCCTTTCAAAGCTATCATCCAAAAGGAAGAAAGGTCCATATTTGATTTTAATAGGTGCTATAGACGAAGCTTCTAGAAGGGATTGCTTCCTTGCACGAGTTTTTAACCTGTAATAATCCTTCCGAGCACTTTTGATATTTGACTCAACCATGACAACCATATCAACAAAAATTTTAATATACATTGGGAGCAAAATGAGATAAATTGCTGCAATAATAAGCATATACGGGAGACAAATAAAATAGATTGAACTATCCAGGGTCCGAACCCTTTTACTGCTATCCCCCACAAATCCACCAAAATCCAGAAGCAAAAGGTAAGAATGAAGTAAATAAACAAGGTAAATTACATGTTCTGCCATTTTGTACAGAATTCATAGCTCCGTAAATACATTTTTAAGTTTGGCATGAGTGGACACTTCAGTATTTACTAAAATTTTTTTAGTAACTTCGACAATTGTAAAAAAACTGTCTAAAAACACCACGACAACTGCAGGAAAAACGGAGAGATTGTTCGTGTGTTAGGTGCCATTAAGAAACCTTAAGGGCCACTGCCTCTTTGCTGGAATTTTAGACTGGTGTGAAAAGACTCCCGCGCATGTTGACTTAAAAGGTCATTCTCCAATTGGAGACAGTGATTAAAGCTTGACAAGACTGGATGAGCATTTCTCACAGTAATAAATAAAATTATGCAGGATACTGAGAGAAGGTAACTTCCAAATCTCAAATTTAGGAGGGCTAACCGTGAAAATTCTTCCTTGGGGGAAATTAACCCGTAGAATGAAACAACGTGGGCACTTCCTATTCCATCGATGGAACTTACATTATATTTGATGGAAATACCATGTTTTGCAGAGAAAGTTTAGCTACGGTATCCATGAGCCATTATTGATCGATGTGGATTGTCGTGTAAATAATAACCTTCAGGAAAAATTGAAATTATGAAGTGTACCCAAAGCAAAACTTTTTTTAAAAATTAGAGCAATAAAAATGGTCTATAAGAAAAACTGACTTGAAATGGGGATTGCTTGCCAAAAACTTACAATTAGACAACACCAGATGCTATTAGCTCCTTTAGGACGAAATTTTGGCATCCTTAGGATTCTCCTCTTTTAAAAATATTTTTTTTATGCTCAGTAAGGCATTTTAATATGCAGCCAATTTCTTTGCGCTTGCAATTTTCTTAGGTGATAGCCTTCTTGAATCGATATTGTAATAATTGAAAACCAAAATAGCTTGCAGATATATTAGGCTCATACTAGGGAAAATCATTTCGTGTTGAATCATAATTGAAACTGTAAGGCGGAAATTGATTTTTGCGATAGCTCCTTATCGTTTTGTATTAGAAACATCTCGCAACTATGGACAGCAACAAGCACGATTCTTCTGGGAAGTTTGGATTTAAAAGAAACTCTTTGTAATGGACAAAGTTTTATTTATTTTGCTGAGAATTTTTCCAGTTTTCTCCAGCTCAGTCCGTCAAAACAACGTTTTAGATTTTGAAAATAATCTGAACCTATTTACGAATTGTACTGTGAATTTGATCTTCGCTCTAGAAAAACAAAGTGTAGCCAAGGTATCATAAAACTTTTGTATTTCCAACAACAAATATAGATACAAGTTTACTTAAATTTTATTTCTTTTCCAGGATGATCCAGTTACCAGGTTTGATTTGCGGTCACTTGCGTTCCCTTCCATCGTTTCAACATTGGTATATGAGCCCATCAACGTTGACCCGACGCCCAAGGTTCAGTATATGTTTTGCGATGGAAAAGCCATGGAATTGCGAACAAAGCAAGGATTTCTCTTCAGAATTCCACCATCATCGAAGCTACACTGCTACGCGTTGATCTACATTAATCCACCGTCTTGCAGGGAATGGCATCAAACAGTTTTCACAATTCATCCTAAAAAATCAGATATTTCAAAGTTGTACCCCGAATCCATATTTGATCCTGCGTTTGACTACCGAATTACCAAAAGATTTACTCCAACGTACAAGTCTGGTTGCTTTTTCATATTTGTTGGAGAAAGCAGTTACCATTTCGAGTCACCAACGTTTCTGCTATCAAATCATCTTGATGTACTCTGGACCACCCTTGGAAAACTAGAAAACAAAGTTTTGGCAACGAAAATTCACCTTGAAATTAAAAAATCAAATTTTGTCAATATTTATACTGTCGGGTCCACGACGGTGGCAAAATGCTTAGATCACAGCTGGATACTAAAATCGTCTCAGTACATTTGCACGAACATATATCTCCAGGATCGCAGTTTTCTTGAGGCTTTGCTTTTAAAGGGGTGCCTCTTTGCTGAATATTATCATGAAATATTTAAATTTCCGGAGTATCCATGGCAACCTGTAGCGCTTAACTTAATGACACATTGGAAACACCTTGAACGATATCGTTCAGACTGCTCAAATATAATTATTGGTTACCTAGCTCAGATGGACATCATACCAGAAAATGTACGAGCTAATTTACCACCGTGGATGAAACAGGAAAGCTTTGACACCAAAATGCTTCAAATTAGCTGCCCAAACTGTACCATCAGAAAAAATCAAGACTACCATACCAACCAACACTTCATGCTTCGGCAAGAAGACAGAAGTCAAATTTACCCGAGTTTAATATGCCATTCAAGTAAAGCCGATGAAATTCATTTTATTACTTGTGCAGCAGCTCCTAAACTTGGTTTAATGACACTCATTGGTTACATCTGCGCCTTTGATCTGCCCTCTTGGACATTCATGCTGATTGGTGCAGTTACAAGTGGGCTTGTGTGGTACGCTGTGGCAAGTCAATCAAGTTTAAATGGCTCGTCACTCATTTTCCATGCTGTAACATTCACATACTGCATACTATTGGGTCAAGGCACTAATGCTATTCATCACGCAAGATGCATTGGAGCTGTGTGGATTTTGGCAGGGGTTATTATCGCATTTTTCTACCAAGGTGATAATATAAATAAACTCACAGCCCCAATATCTCTCCTGAAGATGGACGGATTTGAAGAACTTTTAGAAAGTAATTTCACAATATATTCCCCTGTTCTAAATGAAGATCTGCTACGAAATCTTATGTTTAGGTGGCTGGCTTCAAATGTTGACTATGAGGAAGATCCAGAGACATTAAATGTACGATGGGACGTATATAAAACCATTTTTGGGTTTTTGCAAGTTAACAGACATCCAGAAAATGACCAGGAGTCAATAAAGGTGCGAGTAAAAGTTCCGAAAAGTAATACAGAGGCGCAGGATATTCTATTAAATTCGTATTATTACGAAAACGAAATAGCTGCTTGTAACAGCTCTACGTATGTTGATACGCTGGGGAAAATAGAGAAAATGAAATTTCGCTTGATAAAGCGTGGAATTTTAGCCAACGACATTTCCAGAAGTAAAGAAGCATACGGAAAATTTTATGAAAATTGGGAATTTGTAAATGTGCCGTTTCCTGGAAATCAATTCATAATACGAATGCACTCCCTTTTGCAATCTGGGTTGACTAATTGGTGGAGTAGTTGGGGGTTTCGAATGATTACCTGGAATGGAACTGTGGAAGCGGCGCGCAGTCCAACATCGGAGTTTAAGGCGTACTCAACGAAGGATAATATTGTGGTTGTATTTTATATGCATTCAGTGTTACTACTTTTAGTTACTCCAGTCTTCTTAATTGAGAACCGAAGACACGTAAGTAAATTGGTTGTAAACTTTTCTGTTTGGTTTTGCAAGTTGTTAACTGCTATGTTTGGCCGGAAGAATACATAACAATTAACTTCAAATACATTAGAAATCGTACATACAAAAATCGTAAGTTTAAGTAGATGCGAAAATGTAAATGTAAATAGCACATTGCTAAAGTAATATTAATTCCTATATGTTTGGAAGTTTAATGTGTGCAACGGGAACCTGAACCGACGGGTTTAGTAACTTCTTTTGTGTTTGCAAAAATTAGTTCAAAAATACAGTTTAAGTAATACTAACATTGGAATACCCTTTGTGTAGTCAAATAATATTTCAACCAAAGAGCCTTAATTATGCTAACGATAAATGATAATTTTTGCTTTCTAAGAGTTAACATTGCACACTTCGATGAAAGCCAGCCCATTCACAGTATTTTTGACATTTTTTTCTTTCGAACTTTTTTTAATATCAATATCTATAGCTTGTTTCAATTCCATACTTCAGTTATTTTGCTGCCCTTTCTGTATTAAAAATAGGCGTGCGTGGCGTCTGATCCTCCATTGTGGCCTGAACCTCCGACCTACTTAGTTTTGAAAGCGAGAAAAAAGTCCCAATTTACCATCTTTTATCGAGGAAAAGTTTAGGTTTGACCAGCCCATCTGGATCGTGCATTTTCAACAAAGACCTTATAGAGCTGGAATTGAATTAACATTCTCTTCCTAGGGGATCGTTAATCCCTGCCGTGTTCAATGAAAATACGATCCATGATGATCTTTATTAAAAAATATTTTGATATTTAAATGAGTAAAATTAACTTTACACGCTTACTATTTGTAATCGAGTAATTTGGACGGCAGGTGGCTTGTAAGTTCAGTTTTACTAAACGTTTTACGATTTAGTAAAAAGTTATGGACTATTTTAGTAAAACTCTCTATGCCGCATTATATTTTACTGTTTTTGCCACTAGAAAAATTAATGCCAAGTTGTGCTAAAACTTAAAATTTACACGATTATAACAACGCTATACTACTCCTACTTAGTAACGGCGGAAAGGCCCTAATCAAATAATTAATACAACAGCTCTTGCATTAAAATAAAAATCCAACGCGTCTCATGCATGTTCTAACCTGGTTGAATTATTTGCCTAGTCCTCAGAGTGACCACGTACTGACACTTACCTTACCTCACTCGTTCATTTTATTATTAATATGGTTATAGACAGCAAAGCATCCACGCCAACGCAGAAGTCGTGTTTATCTCTGCTTACATTCTTACTTCATTTAAATGCAATCAAATGACTACTCTATTAATAAATACAACTCATTGAATATGCGGCCAAAGCAACAACAGAGTCCAGAAATCCTTAGCGGTGTTTCTGTAAATAGACTAAATGTATCTCTTTATCCTCACGAATCGATGAAAGAGACGTGTTTCCCATATTTTTAACCCGAAACCAAAACATTAAAATTTTCGTAAATCCCCAAACTACATTTCTTTCTTATTATAGTACCTCAACTGAAATACCTGAAGCGGAATTCAAGGTCTTAGCAACTGGAAAAAGTATGTTCTTACAGTTTGTGAACTTATGTTGGCGTGTCCAAATTTTTTACAAAATAATATATTACTTTTGACCAGACCCTTTTTGAATTTTTGGACGAAAGTGTGTTGAGTTCGTCATGCTGGTACCTTATAAATGTTATCCTATAACCAGTTCGCCTGTACATTCATGCAATTGTTCCATGCACAATCATGGGAGAATTATCGCTCTACATAAGGGGGCATACTTGTCACCTACCATGTGTTTTTACATATAAATTTGTATTCAGTTTCTGAGCTGAATTTGTGATTTTAAAAGAGAACTGAAAGTATTTACTATTCAAACTTCAATCGTAAACCCAACTATGAAATGCCATATTTAATCGTCGAGTACCCAGTTTTAATTAATCTGATTATTCTTGAGAGAAATACAATATTAAAAGGATGGACTATCCGTATTCTCCTTCTTCTCCCATGTGTTTTAGAAGCCATACAAACAACAACCGTTGGCCTCACTTGTGCTGCCATATTCTTAGACAGTTTACAACCAAAAAATAAGCCAATTTTGAATAACTTCCAGCGAAGTATTTTTTAATATTATTCCTAAATAACTAAATAATGCAGCTTTCATGTTCCAGCCCTTCTATATTCTCAAACCAACAACAGTTTTTAAATCCACAAAAACGAGCAATAAGTACCTTAATCCACATGCTAGAAATTACAACAAGCCATCAAAGTTTGGTTTTGGAAATAGGAAATGCCTTGACAATTTAAAACATACTTTTGCATGTCCACAATTGTTTAAAGTATATTTTAAATTTAGACTACGCCTTTTTCAAATTCCCGGATGGAATCTTATGCAAATATACCTGAAAAAGTTCTAGAGACTTCTCAGCTTGTTTTAAGGCGATTCAGTACCAGTGGAATAGTGTCTTTATAAGAGAACACTTTGTCCCAACAAAATTCGTAGCTTTCAAACTTTTATGAATTATCTGTATTTTGTGGAAGTAAGTTTGTTTTACGAAACACGAGAGGGAACTTTGTTAGAATATTTTCTGCCCGAAAGTTGGGTCCTTCTTTGAAATTAATATTACACTGACAATATGAACACCAACTGACGGCAAAATGTTGACGGAACTTCACCAGTTTGCACTTCAACTTCAGGAATTGGTCTTCCTGTGGATGTGGCGTCTCCCCGTAAAGTGGAACTCAACCTATACAACCATATATTGCCGGAAACCATTTTACAAAAACACACCTTGGTTTATTGCCATGTTGTGGCTTGCTTGTTTTGCATTTGGATGTGTTTACGCAATTATAAACTACGGATATATTTCACCAAGAAAAGAGTTCACTCGATTTAACATTCTTACTTTTATATTGATAAGTATGATTCTAATAGTCATTTGTATAAATGTTCTGACTGTGATGCGAAATCTTCACCCACTTATTTACGGACTTGCCACCATTCTTCAGTTAGAAGCAAGGCTACTAGAAGAAATTACATGCCAATCTCTTCAACTAAGCTTATTATCACAACAAAAGCTAAGCGGGATTTTTATACTGGTTATAAACGTTATTTGTGGCAATTTTCCGTTCGCACTTGTAATAGTTTCCCTTATTACTGATTATGACTTAACTTATTTTATTATCGAGTACGACTTTTTACCTGATCCGATTATCCGTGGCAGAGCAGCAATACTAATAGGACTTGCCGCTCGCATATTTTTTCTTTTTCTATGTGCTTCAGAATGCACAAGAACAGCGACTGTTGGAATGACTTGTGTCTTAATTTTTTTGGACAGTTTTTTAGTAATTGTTAATGTGCTGAAGAGGGAAACGTTTTCCCATGCAAAATTTAAAAAACGTTATACAGAACTACGTCTTTTGTATAAAATGATTGAGCCACTTCTCTACGCTGTTCTTTATTCTGTACTTACATTTTGCTTTTGGGCTCTTATTGGGTTGGTGTGGATTGTGGTGAAAGGTTTTCGCACACTTGACCAAACTGTTTTCATCCTTTGTTTACAGCTTTTAGTAATTTTAGCAGCAATTTATATCGTTTTATTACCTATGTATATCAAAATATGCGTTAATGTTGTAAAAATAGTAGAGGTAAATGTGCAACAAGCCCGGAAGGACTACTTTCGACTGAAAACTCGGGCAAGGAAGCGGAACTATTTGGAAGCAAGGGCCATTGCGCCAATTAAGATCAAGTATGGACCTTTCTTTCATCTCGATGAAGGCTTTGTTTCGATGAATTTATTTATGATTACTCAAAGGATTTGTGAAACTATCCTAATAGTTGATTTTTAGCACCTATGTCTAAAACTTTTGGTACTGTAGGTTTCTGTATTATTAAGTATTATGGATTAAATGCAAAATGTAACTTTAAAAACAACTTTATTTTTTTAGTAACTCATAACAAAATTGAAAAATCGGCCGTGTAAGACATGAACAAGCGTGTTTCACATCCAATACCAAATAGTGTAATTTATTTCGGTGTCTGAAAAACCAAAGCCTTAAATTTTTATGTCAAATATGTCGAATTGGCGCCTATTATAAAAAAGGTTACATACAGGGTCAACGAACCCAAGATAGCTTTTGAACTAGATGCATTATCGACCCATTTCCTTTTGGATTGTTATTGTACGATCCATATCTCGACCGAAAAATACAAAATATGAAATCCCAATAATTCTCTAATAAAAACTAAAAGTATCTAACTTTCGAATTTGCCTCCTTCAGCGATCAAAATTTGAAGTACAAGCTCGTATTTGGTATGTTTCTGTATGTATTTGGGGGTCAGAAATCTAAATCCGGCAATTAAAATTTGGTGTCATGCACTGGTACAGAGATACAGATAAAATGTTGGGGCCTTTATGAAAGAGCTACGATAAAATTTGAATGTATTGTCTTAACTTTCCTTTCTTGTTCTGTACTAACTTTGTAATATACCAAATTTTAATTGCCACATTCGGAACCGTAAAATTGTTGCTCAGACATCGGGAAATCATTCCCAATCACTATTTGGATTAAACAATGTTGGTCGAAACACGTTTGGTCATTATGGGAAAAGACTGACATTTTGGAGTATTACAAGATTCACTATTTAGGTAGTATTGACAACTTTTCTTATTTCATTTATGTAAAATAAACCATTTTCCCCTGACTATTATGACCACTTATGATTATGACTTTCGACATTTGGTATACTCAAACACTCAACAACATTATTATGTTCACTACTTTCTGTAAAATCTGTACTCAACGTGTTAGCATAAGGAACCTGTAATGGGATGCTAACTTGCAATAAATAATACTAATAACAATATTAATACCCTGCATTATTATAAGAGCTGAAATCAATTATTGCTTAGGGTTTATATTACAATGTTGGAAAGTTTAAATGTTTGCAGAGTATCGATTTCATGACCAGAATTTTAAAAAATTGTTTGGTGGATAAATAATAATTTCAATAACTACCTTAAAAACTTTCCACTAAACTTTTCACATATTACAAAAACTGTCATGCAGATTTGCTATCAATCCTTAAACAAGAAGGCAGGAACGCTACGTATACAAGAAGCAGATTTTTCTACCTGATATTGGACCTGCTTCTGCTGTTTAAATGATAAATCTGGGTTAACTTATTTTAGCATTGATTTTTCAGGTATTACTCCCATAATTTTAAAAATCGATTACGAGCTCATGTTTCAAAAAACATATAGCTACAATACCATAAGACTTTGTAAATTGACATAAAACTCATTTTGGTCACTGTCTTTTTTACCTTAACTCGTCTTGAAATTTCTAAGTACTTTTATGCCTTGATGTTTGGCGTGGAAATCCTATGAAAGCCTATGTACCCAAGTTGTCATGTACAAAAAATTGAAATGTTTAGTGTGGATTTGACTAACCTATTAACTTGACGCTATAAATCTTATGGAAAATATTACACGTGAACTTGAACAAAATTTGTGAAGAAACGCTTCAGCTTAAACTATTTCAACACACTGCCATTCAAAACAAGTCACTAAAAGAAAGTAGTTCCAACGTCTTAATAGTTTCAAATCTTTCTACGTTTTAGGTTTCACCAGTATTTCGTTGAACTGAGTTTAGTTTACAGTGACTTCAGGATTTATTTATTATTTATAATACTACTGTCGGAAAATGTTGACGGAGCTTCACAAATTCGCCCTTCGACTCCAGGAATTGTTCTTCTGTTGGATGTGGCCCATTCCCATTAAATGGAACTCAGCACGGACTGAAGTATTTATTCGAAAACCTTTTTACAAAGCAACCCCCTGGGCTATGGCAGTATTGTATCTTATCTGTTTTGCAGTAGGATGTGTTTACGCTGTCATAAACTATGGTTTGATTTCCGAAAGAAAGGGATTTACTCGAGTTCAAATTATTTTATTTACGATGATTTTTGTTATTCTAACTGTGCTTGTTCTCATTGTGCTCAATACGTCGCTAAATATACGACCAGCCATTTACGGACTGAAAAGATGTCTTCAGTTGGAGACGAAACTGATTAAAGAATGCACTTGTGAAGTCCTTCAAGAACGATTAAGATTACAACAAAGGCTAAGTGGGATTCTTCTACTTATTGCAAGTTTTATTGCTGGCAACTTTTCGTTCGCACTTGTTGTTGTAGGTCTTCTGACGGATTATGACTTGCCCTATTATATCCTCGAGTACGAGATCTTATCTAACCCGATTATTCGTGACAGGGGCGAAATAATAATAGGATTAGTCATCCGCATTGTTGTTGTACTTCTTTGTGTTTCAGAAAGCACGAGGACAACAACTTTTGGGCTTACTTGCTGTCTCATATTTTTTGACAGTTTTTTGGCAATCGTTAAAGTACTTAAGGTGGAAAAGTTTTCTCATACAAAATTTAAACAGCTATACACGGAAGTTAGCATTCTGTTCAAAATGGTGGAACCAGTTCTGTACTTGGTAATCTACTGTGTCCTTACGATTTGCTTTTGGGTTTTAATTGGGATGGTATAGATTACAGTAAAAGGGTTTCGTACACTAGACAGATCACTTTTTGTCTTGCTCCTGCCAGCTACATTTATAATTATCGCAATTTATTTTATTTTGCTACCTATGTACATAAAACTTGTGTTGATATTGTTAAAGTTGTGGAGGTGAATGTAAAACGAACGAGGAAAGACTACTATCAACTAAAAACTCAAGAAAAGAAATTGAAATATTTGGAAGCAATGGCCATTGCGCCAATAAAGATAAAGTATGGACCTTTTTTCCATCTCGACGAAAGCTTTGTTTCTATCAATTTGTTTTTGCTTAGTCAACGAATATTTGATGCCATTTTAATATTTGATTTTAAATAGTTAAAATATCAACTTTCTTGTTTGAGGTAATGTAATGACGTTGTTAGCTTAAGTGTTACGAAATGTCTTTAATTTATTAAATTTAACGGATTCTATTTTTTTAAATTCTACTTAATTAAAGGTCTATTAGCAATAATTGTACGGTTTTATCAATAGAAAAGCTTGTATTATTATACGAAAAGTAACCAACTTAAGTTATTTACAAATTAAAAAACAAAAGTAGTAGTAATAAATGTAGTCATTTAATTAATAAGCAAATCACAAAAACACCGTAAAGTATTATAAAGTTATTTAGATTAATAAAAGAAAGCACCGTAAACAATTTATTGAAATATGAAACCCCGTACGCTTTATTAAAAGTGAAAAATCCTTCGGTTTGCGTTTTTATCGAAACCTGGATGACTTGTGTGTTTGATATTATTTGTAACGCCTCTAAATTAGAATGGAAATATATAAACAGTACTAATTGACTTTATATTGAAATAAATGGTAGGCAGAAAAATGCATTGCAAAATTATAATATAACAAAAAATGCTAAATATTGCAGAATCATTTTATGGAATTTTGTGGAAATTAACATTAATTCAACTAAAATAGTTACCAATATTCTTACTAGCTTCTGAATTTAGTAGTACATTTAGTAGCACCGGGTTTAGAATTCTAAGATCATAAATAGTTTCAAGGATAAATCGAAATTTATTTATGCTACTGCTACTGATTTTAAAAATCTGTGTTAATACTTAATAGTTATAATTTACAAGAACTGTTTGGAAAATATTTAATAACAGTCGTCTACAAAGAATTTCCATAATAATACTAATAAGATTGGTCAGTCTGCAGCACTATATTCCACCTTATTTTCCCATTGATCAAAAACTGAAGGAAAGCCTACTTGAGTTTAAGTTTTAAAATTTTGCCATGCGTAAAGTGAGTTTGCGTTTACAAAATAGAAAATAGTTTGCATGGTTATTTATACCAGTCGTATTAAGCTTATCTTGAAAAGAGTAATTTTTATCCACACTAAAAAAACCATTTAATAAATTATGCAAGAACATTTGGGTTGACTCAAGAGTCTCGTAAATAAGCCGTCGATTCTCAATCAAAAATATAGGAATGCCTAAAAGCAACAATCCTCCATGCAAGTAAAATATTACCACAATGTTGTCTTTTGTAGAGTACGCTTTGAATTCAGATGTTTCATTTCGTCTGGTTTCCACAGTTCCGTTCCAAGTGAGCATCCGAAGTCCCCAGCCGTTCCACCAGTCGATTATTCCAGACTGTAGGAGTGAGTGCACTCGTATGATAAATTTTGTTCCTGGAAACGGAACATTTCTGAATTCCCAATTCGCATAGAATTTACCATACGGGAACTTGCTTGTAGAAATATCTTGCGCTGATATTCCACGCAGTTTTAATGCAAATTGGATCATTTCTACTTTATCCAAGGTACCAATGTACGCGGAACGATTACAAGCGGCTATTTTATTTTTATAGTAATCAGGATTTAGTAGTATAGCCATCGCTTCCTTGTTTTTTTGGAGTTTTCACTCGCAACATCGAACCAAGCCCTTTAGTTGTATTGCCGTTGAAATGCAAGAAGCCAAATATCGTCATGTATTCATCCCATTGAACATCCGGCCAGTTACGATCATCTTTGTCCTCAGAAATCTCATTTAATAGTACCCAAGTTAAAAGGGTGCCTTGTAGAGGATTTTCATTTCGAACAGGTGAATATATCGTAAAATTGCTTTCCATTAACTCATCAAACCTATCCATCTTGTAATGAGCTATTGGGGCTGTAAGTTTGTTTATGTTATCGCCTTGATAGAAAAATGTGATGATAACCCCAGACAAAATCCACACCGCACCAATCCATTTTGCTTGATGAATAGCGTTTGTTCCTTGGCCCAGAATTATACAGTATATGAATGTGGCAGCATTGAAAATTTGTAAGCTGTCATTTATCCCTGATCTGGATACTAAAACGTACCAGACAACTCCACTAATGGCTGCTGCAGAAAGGAGGAAAATCCACGGTAGATCAAACGCACATATGTAGCCAATTAGAGTCATGAAGCCATGTTTGGAGACTGCTGCACAGGTGACGAAATGAATTTCATCGGCTTTACAAGAGTAGCTTATTAAACCAGGGTAACGTTGATTCTCCTCGTCGTCCCGCCGCATGAAATGTGAACTCGTATGAAAATCCTTATTCCTTCTTGTCGTGCAGTTTGGGCAGATTATTTGGAGCATTTCCTTGTCGAAGTGTTTTTCCTTCATCCAATTAGGCAGATTTCTACGTACGATTTTTGGTAGGAGATTTTTTCCCCTTAGGTATCCAACAATTACGTCTGAACAGGTTGCTCGAAAAGCCTCCAACTCCTTCCAATGT